>JAWWQZ010000344.1:0-132020 GCA_033815515.1 Cryptocheilus praepositus
ATATACTTGACCTTTCAAAGTAAATAGTAAATATTTTCTTCTTGACTTATGAACTGGAACTAAAAAATAGGCATCCTTAAGGTCAATAGAAGACATAGATGCATTACGGGTCAGAAGACTTTTGCCGATCTAATATCCTTCATTTTGAAATGAGGAGGTTTAATGAAATTATTTAATTTTTTTTAATTTTATATTTACCTATATGGACCATCGTGTTTCTGCACCAGAAAAATTGGAGAGATAAACACATCTTTGCATTCTTCACATTTCTCTATAGCCTTTATCGCTAAAAGTTTCTTAATCTCTAAATCCATTTGCTCGACTCCCCTTTTTTGTCATATTTGCTGCTCAAAGGATTTATACTGTATTGCGGTTTCTTTAAACGGAATTATGTATCCTCTTATACAGTTTAATACGTAACAATCTGTCGTTAGTTTTCTCCACTCGTCTATAAAAGAACGTAATCTTCGTGCAAGATCGCTTACCTTATCCATTTTTCGCTGCATCTTTCGTCGATCGATTATTTTCCCGATTCATCAGGCTCGATCGATACTGTGGCCTCTGATTAAAGCAAACAAATTGTTTATTCGGATAACTGCCTGTCTGCCTGTAACGAATAGACGGGACTTTCCCGTTTCCTTGACATTAGTGTCCAAGTTTTGTCCATATAACCACTCGTCCGAGTGTAATGACTCAACCAGGGTTTTAACACTTTTCTTCATCACAGGTGTGATGAAAGTCTTTCTAGCGTTGGACTGTTAATAGAATACCTCTGATAGCAGTTTTCCAGTGTCAAATAAGTATTCTAAAAACTTCATTTGGTCAACACCTTCCTCGGGATTATCAAGAAGCAGAGACACAGCAGCACCAAGGGATATGATTGCTGTTCCGACACATTCCCGTGAAGTCTTTCGCAATATCAGTTAGTGCGGCTAAGATCTCTAAATTAAGTTTCGGGAGGCTCTGGATATAACTCGCCTTTACGTGGATATTTCCTTGTTAAGCCTTTTTTAAAGAAGACAAAACCTTTAGGTTTGTCAGTCTCATTTTCATTTCATTCTTCATATGGGAGTTTGACTGACGATCGCGTTTGTCTTCATCTTTTCCTTCCAATGCTTTCTCATCTCGTTTATTAACAAATTGAGTGACAGCATTAGTAAGTTTATCAAACTGATTTTGTATTTTTTGCAATTTCTCCTCTGTTTTCCTGTCTTCGCTTTCCTTACAATGTGACCGAGAGCGCATTCTTTCTTTTCCTTTCCCATTTTGTTAAATAATTTACATCGATAAATTATTATATATCAATAAATCCTTGACCAAATTTACTCTTTACGTGTGAATCGTTCAGCACAACAAAACAATATGAGGTGTTACTAGGCAATACATTGTTAGGAAGACCGACGACGCTAAAAAATTTAAATACTCATAATGTTGTGGATTTGAACCTAGCTGACGCTACTACCTGTAATCATTGAGAACGAGACGTCACAATATAATCCATTCAACGATGTCTCTTTTCTGTGCATGGTCATTAGGCTTCAGTATTTGTGTCAATTGAACTGTGTTAGCATGAAGGCGCAAATCTTCAGTGAGTATAGGTTGTAAAGACATTTCTGAAATTTTCAATCCTATTCCACGATGCCGAAATGATGTTCCTGGACTTTCGCTAACACTCTCACGCACTGCTTCGACATTGACACTTAAACGCTTGTTTTTGAAAGACCAGTGGGTTTAGTATCACGAGTTTATCCAAGTCGGCCTGATATTTCAGTTACTCTCTACATAACTGACGAAGTTAAATTACTATTTCCACGATATTTTCTACGGAATCTTCGTACTGCGGCGCCAGACTTTCATTATGTTTGGAATTTTGTTCATCAATGATACCGTGTTGTTTTATTGCGCATCTCTCCGTCTTTACTCACCCTAATCTCTCAGCTGTCAAATGTTTTTTTTTAACAGTGTTGCCAATACTTTACTTCACGAATGGTGACAAATCCAAACCTTGAGTTGACTTTGGGACACCCTTTGTAACAATCTTATAAGAGTTAATGTGCCGACCGTTCGTAAAGGGAATGTCGTGGTTATATGAACACGTAAAATTCGCATGTATTCCCTGAAACGATAAACAATCATGCGTTTGAACCTGATCGCCTGGGATAGGAATTTCGTGACATGCATATAGACGAAAGCGTAGGCTCCTTTGCGCCTACGCCGGAATATCCACTTTGGATGTGAGTCCTGGAAAGCGGATGATGCGTATTCGTTTCACAGCGAGCTTCAAGCGGGATACCAGGCGAATTAGAAATTAGCAAAAAATGAAGCAGACAGCATAACCGACACGAATGCTAGGTCGTAGAAAATGGGACTGCAGCTGATACACGAGCTCCTGGACATCCGAAACAACATGAAGGTGATATTTCGGAGAATATGTTAAAAATAAGGAAAACAAACGATGCAAATTCCCAGGAAGAATATTGGGAAAAGCTGGGAATCGTGACTAACGATAACCAAACTCATGGGTTTAGCAATGTGCTAAAACACTTTATCCGCGCCAGGATATGTAACGGCGGTTGCCACGCTTCAGCGGATAGGACACAATTGGAAGAAGCAATTCCGCAGAATGGCATAGCCGAATACGTTCGACTGCATGTTAAACCGCATATTCCCGCATATTCACCTTTCCTGAATCAATTAACATTGATGAGTCTCATACGAATTATTCCAGCAGAAATTTGGAGACAGCTGTTTCTGATTTATTAAATGTAAACGTTCCCCAAGTTAGCAATTCCATTATATGGGAAATTGATTGGCATGGAGGACGAAATCCTAAGCCTTGTACCAAAAAGTGCATAAGATGTTACAATATATAATACTAGTATTCAAGATTATGAAACGAGCGTACTTTCTTTACGAGTAATTACATTACAGAAACTGCATTTGTAATACGGCGACGAAAATTCCCATCCTTCTTGATAGGGAAATTGGAGGAACGTGCGACTGTAGGTCATAAGCCACGGGAAGGGCAGCGAAACGAAGATTGGTCGAAGCGGTGTGCATTACGTTGAACAGGCTTTCAGAAGTACAACAAAAGACTGAGAAGGATACGAAAGGAAACTTTGAAATCTTAAAAATAAATAAATATTAGCAGAACTAAAACGTGCAATAAATTAATGACTATCCCACATTTTGAAGGCAACGACAAATATTAATATAACTTTTCATAAATACATACGTATGTAGATAAAATTCTACACATATTTGTGGTGTTACCTATGTATGCCCACACGTAGTAAAGAAAGGCAGATGCATCGAAATGGTAAAAGGAATTCTAATGTCAATTCCGTTTCATTCGCTATTTATCAGCAATGACAATGGCAAGTGGGAAATGAATTTATGAAATACTAATGTACATCCCGCTCATACCATGTGATTTTCCATGGTTCGTAGATTATGATTCCCTTGAGTTCGCACTATATGTTCACAACAATATTCTGTCTTATATTCGAGAGGTCATGAAGGTAACATTTAATTTGTCAAAATAATAATGCACAATACGTTATGGATTAAAAATTTGTAATTACTGAAGTGCAGCGTCCAGGCCTTTTCACTAACAAGATGAAGACAACCTAGTGATACAAAATCAACAAGTCAAACATATTCATTAATGATAACAAGAGAATATTGGCCTTAAAGTCTGATTGGCAATTTTCGGCGGCGTTGATAAGTACGTGCAGTTACCTTCCAGAAATTGATAAATTACTATTACATACTACAACTTTCATCAATAACAAACAAGGAAACGCCACTACGTACAAAATAAATAATTTTTTTTCTTCGATACTTCGAGGCTCATAAAACGAGAACATTTACAACGTGATCCTTCTTTTTAAATTCTCCTGGTATATAATACATGGACAACGTATGTGATGGAAAACACATAAATTCAAACTGACATCAAAGTAGACTGTGTTGCTATAGGAATGCAATGCACACAATTTTGATAAGTACTTGTGTATCATTTTACCCATCAGAAGTTGATAAAATACTTGTTGATGCAAACGATAATTGAAATGTGACAAAATTCTGTGCCAATTCACCCTTTCCACATTACGGATTCCCTGGAGGCAGTGTCTCTAAGTGCAAGCGTATCAAGTAAATTAGCTACTTCTCGTAAGAAGGAGAGGTGCGCGGGAAATATTACGTTTAAACGAATATTTCACAGTAAGTATACTGTGGCCCCTTACATTTGTATATGCAGTGGACTCCTTCTAATTGAACTACCGACCGTGTTGTCAAAGGTCCCTTTCAATTATGGGCCCACCACTATCTTGCCTGGAAAGAACTGTCGTCATGAAACGCTCATGAAATGTTTACATTAAGATCTCTAGTGGTGACTTGCCTTTATATAAGCCGTTTTGAATATATTGTGACAAACATCCCTAAGCCCTCCATTGACAATCTTTTGGCCACAATAAGTCAATTTTTGCCACGAATTTCCATTGAATACAAGATAAGTGTCTAACAACTTCGCAATCTTTCAGTTCTCACAATTAATAATCAGAAATGTTTTCTTCGTTTGAATTGATGTCAGTGAAACTTTTAGGACATTACGTCTGTGCAGTTTGACCTCCTGTACCTGTCTTGCGACCTACCAAGAGGGCCCCCATGGGCGAGGCATTGGGATACCTCCAATAAGCGCGCATGATCGACGCATAGAATGAAGAATCTTGCTACCAGTTCGTCCGGGTTGCAGGCTCTCTTCCCTACTGGTGGAGGCGAGGCCTTGCCTGCCTCTACTGTCTATCCAGGACAGTTCCGAAACAGTACGTTGCCCTGTTACATCGGCCGCGCCCGAAAGCTCTAACCCGAGCGATAGGGTTTACCACGCCACCACGATTGCAGCTCCTAACGAGCGCCGAAACCAATGGCTATGTCATGAGTGGATATAGATCCAGTGGAATCCCAGACGCAATGTCTCTGGCGGGACATTCTAGAAGGGATGGTAAGAACAGAAATGTTAAATATAAATCCTGTACCAGTTGTCGATCCTGCAGGCTCGGTAAAACTGGTGTACCAGATGGGGCGGTGGAGTCGCCACGCTCCAATGGGGGGATGTATCCTTCCGTGGGGGGTGTTAAGGACTCCCACTATGGCCACCCGCACCCTTGCGGGAAAAGTTTTAGGACAATAGGTACATGCCTTTACATGCATTAACGGTTCGCAACATTGAACAGGCATAGTTACATTGCATATGGACTGTGCTATCCTACAAGCATACTTTGACTTGTGGAGGAAAATGTGTTCTTAGTTAATAAAACCGTGAAGGATAATGGGTAAAGTTGGTACATCAGTTACACCGAAAGCGTAGGCACAACCACTTTTAGTGGGTTCGTAACAACTCCCTGTCGTTACAAATCCTCCCTCGACGAAGGACTAACCGGTGACTAACAGACTGCGATTATGGTGGGGCGATGGTGTGTCCCCCCCCCCCCCCAACCCCCTTAATTCCTGGGTACATTGTTTATTGGGAACTTCAATCTTGGTGGTCGTGTGCCGTATCGTTCGGGTTATCACTGCCGCGGGTGCATTGCAACGGACACCGTCATGTTCCAGTACTGCTGTGCAGATATTGTAGAGGTAGTAATGCGCCTCGCCTCGGCCAGTAGGTCAATAGTCCTGATCCCTGTCCGAATTGATAGAACATGGATGCGCACTATGAATTGAGATTGTGCGCTGAATGGGCGCAATCCAAAGCTTCGCCCAAGCAGTCCATGTTTCCCTGCCGCAAGGCAGCTACGGGACGTAAAATTATTTCTTGCAGTCCGGATATCCACTGTCTTTTATTAATATCGGTTTTGGTACCACGCTTTAATTTTGAAGAAATTACATACATTAAAAGAATTGGAAAAGTGATTATTAATGATACAATATCTAATTCCATTTCCTGATAAATATTAAACTATGTTTCTACTTTTTCCTACATTTGATTCCTACATGATTTCAGGGCTCTATTCGTGGAATATCGCTGCGTTTTTAAAGCTCGGATAACGTGCATCACATCTTTGGTCACACCTCTTGTCAGGTATGTCTTTTTTGGTCCAATTCTATGTACAAAATATCTTCGCTCCATTCATTATTCCACACTTTAATCGTAAAGTTGTCCTCCGAATACTCAGTCGCACGTGAAATTGAAATTTCCGAACAAATTATAAGCACGTTCTGAAGTGAACTGATTTACGCAATTGTTTTTACAATTCGAAACCGAATGTATTCATACATGTTTCAAAATGTGCACGGCTGCGCTCGAGTGACAATTTCCTTAAATTTTCATGTACTGATAGCACATGGATGCCATGGTCATTTCATTTCAAATGGAGATGGGATTCCGACAATTTTCCTTCATGTTTCTTCTGCCTGAATCATTTAAATTCGTTTATGTCGTGTGTCATGAAATAAGGATACATGTACTTTTTTTACACATTACCTTTGCTGTCCCGGTGTAGAGTTGCTTCGGGATTCCCATTTTTTGTCATGTAGTAAATAGTTATGTGTTTGCTTATTTTGTTTGTCAATAACGATGTAGTGGTCGTATTACAAGTTCTCACAAATGTATCGTTGCCAATGTTACTAGGAAATATTTCATTTCTGTATAGGCTTCCTGATAATATAGGTCATTATTTCTTATACATTTAAATGTACCTTGACCCCATCATAAAACCTGCCAAAAAATTTTTTAATATTGCTTTTAGCGATCTTGTCTTATACGCACTTGCATTTTCCGCTGTAATATGACTTCATTTTAGCATCACCGTCGGTCGTGGTTTAACGCGTTTACGCATGCATTGCACTTTAGGAAGCATATCTCTATTCTGGGCGTTTTTTCATATTTTCCGAATGGAACATTCGTATGAGGTCCAAAATGGTTTTTGGGTTCAAAGTTTTACTCATGTATTCCAAAGGATTGATTTTGAAATCGGGAAAGCCTATTCCATGGACCTACGGCTTCAATATTTTTCGATTCTTTGTACACTTTCTGTGTAATTTTGCAACTGATCCGCTGCATAGTGTTGTCTCACCTTTAGGTATACCTATTTTTATAGTCCAGTTTACGCAGTAGGGGAGGCATTTTTATAAAAGCCTCTTAGAATTTTCCCTGGGCTTCGTTACTTCCGAATGAACATAATCATTGAACAGGCCGCCTGTAGACGCAACAGATGGAAACCCAAAGTTCTGTGTCGGACAACCGATCTGAAGCAATCGGGACAAACTGGGCTGAAAGCAACGACCTGTTTATGGCTAATTGTTTGGGTCGTGTATTCATTTGGAACTTCATTATCAACTCATAATTAATCGTCACTGCTGAGACGTGATCAGGCGTCCGTACTAGACAAACATTTTGTTTTGGCCCTGAGGCCATCGTTACATTTACTTACAGTTACTCGACCGTTTAAAGTATTTGAAATGATGTATCATACTCGTCGACGGGCGGACTTTATTTGTTTACTCAACATGCTTCAGGAAATCACGCGTAACCTACGCAGCAAATACTAATCTACGGGCGCTCGGAAGCAGTCATAAACGGAAAATCACTAATGAAAAAAATAATACCCGCATAGATCTGGTGAAAGGGGGGGGGGGGGGGGGGGGGGGTACTATAAACATATCCAAGACCACGAACCATACGCATTATAGCCCAAGTCTCTACCATAAAACTTTTCAAATTGTATTATTGGTTGTCGCCCATTTATGCTGATTTTAAGTTATGGCCCTTTTCGTAACTTGTGCTGACACAGGGATCGTTGAATTCGTCTACACATTGTCACCAATATTCTGTTGCGAATGACAGGTAGAGCTGTCGATATGTTTTCGGTTTTCACAATTTTTTATAAAACTTGAATTTAGATTCATTGCTGTCAAGTACAGTAAAATGACTTGCAATGAAATTATTGGAAAATACGTATAATAAATAAGTTATTATACCTGGTTTCGTTCTTAACCCGATATTCGAGTAGTGTGAAGATTGCTAACACCTCACAACGCAGTATTGATTGAAGAAGCATTTCTATTCTTTGCAGTGTTCGCGTAATAATCCAATATATTTGCCTGTCTTCAAAGTGCAGTGGTTCCTTCTCTAAATATTTTCTGTGGGGTATGGTCTCCATTTACATTTAATTTCATAACTTACTTCCAAATTTGTGTTCAAAAGCGGACTGCGGTTCGGCCCTTCGATGCTGCGGATATTTATTTTGTGTGAATGCATATTCGTATTGGTTTGACTATTTGAATCTATTGCGGTACAATAAGTGTCACTATATCGCCGTACCCTGCAGTGCTGCAACCCGATTTCATTTACTGTAGTATCGTCGGCTTTTGGAAACTTTCATTGTCTGCTATTCTACGAATCTTTTTTTCAGAAGAATTTCAATTATGTCTATGCGAGAAAGTGTCCTTTTTCAGCCCATAATAAATTTCGAAAATGGAGTGCAACTAATTTTTTGTTCTTTTTTTTTTTCACTACTTCCTGCAAATGTTTTAGGTTCGGAACAGCAAATATTGGCAGTAACTAGAAGAGGATTCTTCGATGTCGTCTTTTCGTTTGATAGAGCTTCACACTTTAGGTGTACAGATGGGCTCCGACATATTCGTAATGCTGGGTTTCATGTCATACCTTTTCCGTACTAAGCTAACCCTTGTCGAGCTTCGGCCAACTGATCTTATCACATTATAGTGTCTACTTTTTGTTCAGTCTGATTTTAAAGACTTGCGCACGTTGAATGTTATGACATCAATCTGCTCAGTTCATCAGTGATGATGTTCGTATTGTAATTTACCTGAACGAAGTATTGGCGTTTGCCGATATTTGAACTGATCGTCCCGTGTGTATTAGTACGTGACTCAATGTGACAGCAGACCGAACGTAGGATGGAACGAATGGCTTGTAGTGTGCAGAACACAGCACATCGCGGATTGCTGGTGCCGTTTGTTCAGACCATTTTCTCACGGCTTATTTCATGTATTACAAATTTGGTATGTTTGGGAATCAAATATTTTTTTTGTTCATTCACTAATTGCGTGCCTGTTGCTTCTGAGCAGCAGCGGAATGCGCCCTGCATAAATACACCATCCTGCCACCGCCTCTCCCCCAATTGCATTTATTTCCGGAAAACATAGATTCAAATAAGTTGTGTCTCTTCACTGGAAGTTATTTTCTCTTTTCTTTAATGTAGCTACTGTGTCCACTTTACATAACCAGATCTGAAATTTTGTGGCAATGCTATTATCTCCTAATGGTATGGAATGTTTTCCCGTTTGATTAGTTTATTAAAATGTATTATAACAGTTTTTCTGTTTTTATGAAGTAATATGAAACTTCGCATGCCTTTAGGTGGTATTAGTTGAATGCAACTTAATGACAATTGGTATGAAATATTTAGAAAGATTCCGCTGGTTGGTATTACTGAGTCACACATCTTTTCTTTCCATTTTATGTATCTTATACTTTTGCTACAACTTGTAATAATTGGTTAGTAAGTATCAATGTTTTTCGCAGGAAATAGTGAGTAATCGTTGAAAAGATTTATCGTCGCGTGTACAGTTTCAGCTCCATATTCGTTCTACTGGATGACTTCAAGCACACAACAGAGCATGCACTGCAAGACGCACTACTGACGAAGGCAAAGGAAAATGGACCCGACTAAGATAAGTGGAATTTTCAAGGAGATATTTCGCGAATGATAAGTACTTTGGGGTGAGAAGATATATACTGTCTTCTGTATGACGATGCGCGCACGACACTTGTCGGTTGGGATCGCTCGTGTAGCTGAATATACAGGCTTGGCAACGCATACATATACACTAGACCACTCAGGGGCGGAAATACCGCACGTCTTGGAACGCAGTCACAAATTGATGAGGTGCTAACTGAGCTATAATGCGTCGTGTGAACATCTTAATCCGAATCAGGACATAGAGTTGCATGGACTTCGTATCGGAATGTTGCAATACGTTTTATATTTCCCTTTAGTACTTTATAGGGTGCTGGATCAATTAAATATCTTCATAACAGGATGTTTAGTATTTCCTTGAGAAGTACCTAATGAGACATCGCCTTCTCAATTATCAGAGAAAGGGTACTATGTGAGCAACCAGCCCTACCACAAACATATTAGAAAATGTTTGATGGTCAGGCACAAGAACTTACGTGCCCGGGACAATGTTAGGTTGTTGCCAGACCGTCGAGAGCTTTGTTGCTACATGTGAATATTATCCGCTTTTCAATATCGAGAAAATTGGCTTTTTGTTATTTGTATCGGATACCAAAGAGTGGGCATCATTCCTCTTACGTCAGCAAAAGTTCTTCAGGGAATGGCAGCAAGAGACCGTCTGTCGAATAGTGGCCAGAAGTCAGACAGGTATAGATGTCTGCATCTGGAGAGTGCGCAAATGCCTGAAAATGTGGAACTCCAGGAGGAGTGACGTCCGCAGGATTCCTCCATTGCAAAGGCAATCTTTTCCCTTTGGGCTTGTCTGAATGTGACCAGCATCTCGAAACAATACTGTGTTGATTCTGTGAAAAGTTCGCCGCTCGCCGAGAAGAAATTCAATTGTAATGAATGACCTGGAACGGACAAACGCGAAGCCGCGGGGTTGCTGCCGAAGTTTGTCGACGGGGAATTCTAAGTCGATCCCACGAGTGACATGTAACACTTGGAGAATGATATATGGCTTACATGATTTATGTCCGCGACCTATTAGAGAACGTACATATGTGGATCCAGCGTTATCCGAAAGACACAGCGAAATTTGTGGAGGTGATCATCCGCATTTCTATATCCAAACTGCGGAAGTACCATTGGTCATTTGAACTAAATTTCGTGCTCCAAGAATCCAATCTCTTTACTGCAACAATCGTTAGGTGAATTGGCTGCCACATGTATTGGCCGCCCTCAAATACGGCGTAATTATTATTCGATGACACAATTGCGATGTAATGGTAGAATGAAACAAGGGTCCTCAAAGAAAACTGAAGGCATACGCTGTTCGCTAGAAGATATACTACCCTCTGGCCTCCGCAGGATCTGTTATTTTTTGTGAAACAAATTTCATGCAAGTGGCTAACCAAAAAATTTCGGATGGTGCAAACCGAATCAGGTGATATACCTCCTGATTGTGAAGCTGCATCACACCGCAAAATCTTTAAAACTTGTGCAGGTGTGCTGCAAATCGAAGCGATTTGAGCCAAGAAGAAACCGTTTCCCACCAGATAGTATAAAGTAATGCAAGATTTCGTGGTTTCCAGAGTAGCGATGAAGCATTTCTCCATAACATAGATGATTTTGCCAGGCAAGAGATCTGATCCAGAAAGAACCTATCCACCATAGACCATGAAAAGCCAATGCTCTTATTGGAAGGCGGCGAGTAACTCAACTCGCTGGGTTATCTACAAAAAAAAGATGTGTTACGCGCACCGTTGAAATCAGAATAATGTTCTGTGTCCTCGATTCTAAGAGGTTTGTACGTCCTCGACGCGTTGCGCCACATAAATTAAGCGCGTTTTCTCACGACCGTTTAGGGTGATGAGAATAATTTCGTTGTACGAAGGTGAGATAACAAAACGTATATTTTCTCTAAAAATAGCTAACAACCGGTTTTGGATACTAAGTTACTATATCGTGTTAATGTATTGTACGCGTGTAGAATATTCAGTGTGTCTTGTGGTACGTTGCAATTTACTGGTTAATGACGCGTGTCTCCGGTGTCAGAGTTCAAATCAGAGTGCCCTTCTCGTTGTTTTGGAAGTTCGTGGAAGGAAAGGTCTCGTCGAAAGTTTGTGGTAAAAGAGAGGGATTCACCGATCGAAGTGGATTTTTCTGGTGTCGTTGTTAAATGATGATTGGATGAAAGTTTACCCCACTTAATGCGGAAAATACAGTGTTTCCATTTTTTGTACGCTGTTGAGTGGGGCGACATTTGATTGCCACATGTGCTGACCAAAAGGGAAATCGGGTACTCGTACTTGACTGAAGATTTAAGCCTAAGAGCAACGCTGAAGAAATAAAAATGTTAGGAACGTGCTCGAAATTGGTCATGGGGGATTAGGGAACGGAATCGTAGAACCATAATGAATGTATTGAGACCTTTTTTTGGAGAGTCTTGGTAGGGCTGGTATGAAGGCATTATATATGAACGGGGATGGTACAGGTCTCCCGGCGGGCCGACTCGTTGAGGGAAGCAAGTGTGGTGTGTAACAACACGCCTCCGATAAGTAGACGCTAAAGATGTTTGGATGGTCGTATCTCTGTCTGCAACATATGTGTGCAATATTACAAAATGTGTCTTTAGTCGAGTAAGAACAACCAGACCATCGGGCAAAATATCCAACGGAAATGTGCGTAACAACAGATCTTAGCACCATGCCGTCCGGCGACACCACAGTGGTGTCGTACGCAAACTATCGCTCGACTATCACATATGCGTGACATTATTTCTTCCAGCTGTGATGCTTAATTACCATGTTTGTGTAGGGAGATATATTGCTACAGTGCAATCTTCGACGATCAGGGAACTGTGATTTCAACTGTCTTGCCCTTCCAATTTACCAGATTGTGTTTTATTGGTAACTTATTTAAAAATCACTCTGGCATCTATATAAAGCATTTACGTATATATTATTTAAAAATACTTCACTGTCGCGTCCCGTCTTTCTTGACAGTTTCTAATAATGGAATTTTAATAAATGTTTCAGTACTAAGGAAAGTATATTTTTTATAATAAAGCAGACGCGATTGAACACAAAGAACAAAATTTAGCTGTGTCCTATATTGCCCTACATTTTAAAAATTAAAGTAGCCGACGCAAGTGCAAACACGAGTTAATTTGTGACCGGTCAATAATGTGTTAATACTAATTATATCGCAACTACTTATGTTACGAATGATTTCATAAATACCACTGTTGGAGAGCAGTCGAACTTACGTGGATCTCGCCGTCGGCAGCGCAACGGTGACTGGAAATATATGCGGCTGGCAAAGTGTTAACACTTAAACGACAACTCACGAGATTTCTCGTACTTCAGTGCTGAGACGTGATAGACTGGCCACGATATTTCTCCTCATTATCCGTTTTCTCTTAAAATTATCCGTGCCCACAGTAGTTACTAAGTATTACAGAATATTCGAACGAATTTAACTGTTGCAGGATTTCGTACTGTTGTGCCGGCCTATTAGCACTAATGTCTTATTTAAAGATACACCGGAACAACGTGAGGTGAACAGAGTAGAAAGCTTTTATCAGCAAAATTAGTATAAGTTTTATTATATTCAAGAACGGGAGAGGTCCTTCTTACAACTTCGGAGTCGGGAATCTATCTGAGGACGCGGAGTCAAGACGCTGGGTTTTATGTGGGGTGGTTTTTGAGTAGAATTGTGAGTGGGGAATACGCGGGAAAATTTGGAAAAGGACGTTTTCGGGCGGGAAGAGTACTAGGATCGGTGTTGCACAGCTGCGTGCAGTATGTCTGCGTTTTCGTTTATGTCCTTAAAGATAAGATAGCGGGGTGATTTGAAGTGGACGGGCTCGAAGGGTACGCTGGGTGGTCAGATCAAAAACAGAGACTGAGAAATAACAGACGCATGACACCCCCCCCCCCCCAAGAATAAAGATACGTGTCCTACATCGAAATCGGCGAGCACGATCTTTAAATATGGTTGTATCGCTTACTCTAATTCGTCTGCTATAGATATAGGCACTTATCCTAGTCTCAAATCGGAAGGAAACATAACGACTTTTGGCTTATTCTGGTTTGGTCTTTGAGTTTTTACGTGATACCGGGTTGGTTCAGCAAATGGTGTCTCATCGTCAATCGATGTAATTTGGCACGTCGGCTCACCTTCGTGTATGTAATGTACTCGGTCTTTATAACGAGACACGTGATTAGATCCACTAACGTTAAAGCAATTGTTATGCACCTGCGTACAAGGTTTGGTCACGAAACATTTCCATAGTAACTGAGGAATTCTAAGTTTAAAAAGGATTATTGTGATTTTCTCTAGGCAAGGATCATGTTGTCTTACAAAATATTTCGAAAACTGGCGTTTACATATCCGAATGTGATGTAGGGTTTTACATTCTTGCAAATTTTCTTCACTGGTGGGTGTATACATAAGGTGCATGTGATTTACTAATACGAAATCGTGTGCAGAAGAATAATATATGAAAGAATCTCCTTTAATGCGTTGTGGTAACGGTATTATGCGATATGTGTCCAACTTTTTTGGTTCCAAAATAGGAATTCTTATCTCGTATAATAGTCTACCTTTAGTTACAACACCTGTTAATCTACTAATACTTAAATGTTCGTAATAATTGTTTTCGGTTAGTGATATCGGCATCCTTTCACCACCTTTTTCCATACGGATCTTCTTGAGTGTGGATCTTAGACTTTCAGGATCGACTAATTGCGAGTTTACTTCACCGAGTCGCGCTGTCATGACGGATAATACAAGACTATCTTCGGTGTGTTGATATTCAGCAATATATACTTCGGTTAAGGCTATCAGTTCGTCTATCATTATTTGGTTATATTGAGCAGTCAATTCTGCCTGTAATCTGTGACTATTGTTGTTCAATGCTAAGATTCCAGTTTCGAGGAAATCTACCCTTCCACTGTATTTACCAGTAATTGCTTCTACGTCTGTTAAAACTAATTTAATGGTTTGAGTCGGATTCTTGAATAATTCGTTTATACGCTTATTGTCCTGATAAATCTTATCGATTTCCGTGCCATAGTAATCCGCATCTGACGCGCTCATCGTGCCGAACAAGATTTTGCTAATATCACCTACAAAGTCGAACACTCCACGACGTTTTCTACCTGTCGGTGCTGCTTTGTACTCCAAGCTCGAATATGGACGTTGTCGATCACGAACAAGGAGCTGCAGTTGCTCTTCCATGGTGTGTACGAGCTTTGTATTGGTGTAGTTGTGGACGAGACATTTGTGCTCTGGCACAAGTAAGCCTTTTCGTAAGGTGTCATCCAGCTCAGGTAGTTATCCGAGATCTAAGAAATGGATCAATTTCCATTTCTCGTGGTACAACCTTGTCTCACCCAGGTCTTCGAGATAGTACCCAGGTAGAGCAGTAAATGTCTCTAATATATAACTACTCGCTGCGGTTGGGCCCTGGCTGAGCAGGATTAGTGATCTGTAGAATAGTCGCATTAGCGTATTTGCAACGGTTACTGTGGATTATAATATCTTTGTTCTTCTTTTGGATCTTATAGTTCACGTCAGATACCTTATCAATGACCTAAGAGCGGCCTTCGAAAGGACTCGCCAAACCACTCATTTTGTCGCGCGTTTCCCTGGTGATCCAGACAAAATGACCGGGTCTAAAATCTACTGGTCTACTAATACGATCGTATTGTTCTTTAGTCTTATTTTTACTCTCTATCAAGCGTGTGCGGGCTTCTCTATGGATCATTTGATATCGTGAGCGCAGATGATCTAGGTAATCCAAATATAATCTTACGGCACTGTTATTAAATTGCAAAATGGCTGTGGCTTCTTTTTAAAAAAACTAGTTCGTATGGAGTAAATCCCGTATTTTCATGAATCGAAGTGTTATAGTTAAGAGCCGCTAGTTCAACTAACTCGTCCCAATTACCTTGATTGTCGTTCGCCAAAGTTCTGAGATAATCTTTCGAAACGTGATGACAACGCTCTAAACTACGATTACTTTCCGGATGAAATGCCGTAGGCGTGATATGCTTGATTTTGAACATTTTCTCAAATTCTTTCATTAATTCGATAGTAAAGGTACTGCCATTGTCTGTTCAAATAGTTTTGGGGCTACCCATGATAGATACGTAATTCTTAACAAATACGTCGATTACAGTTTGCGCCTGATAGTTCGGAATTGGCCTTGCCAATAGGAATTTCGTTAGATTATCGTGTAGCGTTAATATATATGTGTTATCCCTCACAGTACAAGTGAGTGGACCTACAATGTCCATAGAAATTTTTCATTAAATGTATATGGCGTATCCGTGATTACCGTTGGCATTTTCGTAGGTTTGTGATTACTCTTATTTCTCTGACAAAGAGAACAATGCTTCACAAATTTAATCACGTCGCTATCCATATTTGGCCAATAGAACCTAGCACCTACTCTTCTATATGTGCGTTTTTCGCTACCATGTCCGCCCATGCGGCTTTCGTGATTTTCCATGATGATATCTTGTTTTTCCTCTTCACTTTCAGGAACTAAAATTCTATCAGTTTTCAAATTAACGGTCACATTGGACCCACCAAAAAGTGAACAATTTATTTCTTTTAGTTTTTCAGTGTTTCCTCGGAACCTGTATTGTAGATCAGAGAGATCCAGGGTGATAACTTTTACCTCGTGTGCAATAATGAAATTTCGTGCTTCGCTCAGTAGCGCTTCGTAATCTTCGACTGATGCATTCGATTCCATCTGGATGAGAATGTGAGGCACATCATCGTCGTCTGCAGTTACTACACGGTTCTCACTGCCAACATCTTGGTATACAGCAACGGCGTCTTCTGGGATGTCTGTTGCTGGAATTATATTTTTTCTCCAACTGGAACCGGATACCTTGCTGGTGAGCTTCACCGGATGTGCAACAGGGTTCCTTGACAGAGCATCTGCATTAGTATTTAGCGAACCTTTCTTATAAATTATTTCGTAATCATAATCCTCTAAGGTGATCCGCCATCTCATTAACTTCGAGCTGGGATCCTTATTTTTGATAAGCCACTGGAGTGGCTGATGTTCGATAATTATTTTTAATTTCCTTCCGTATAGATGTGGTCGAAAATGTTTAACTGACCATACAATGGCTAACAATTCTTTTTCTGTTGTACTATAGTTTTTCTCGGCTTTGTTTAGGGTTCGGCTTGTATATGAAACGGGTAAATCTTTGCCGACCGTTCCTTGGGATAATATTGCCCCTATGGCTTCGTTTGAAGCATCGGTCGTCAAAATAAACTCCTCATTGAAATCCGGATACTTCAGGATGGGTTCCTTGCATAACTCTTCCCTAAATGTCGAAAAGGCACGTTCTTGTTCAGGACCGAATTCAAATGGGACGTCGTTCTTCAACAATGTACTAAGCGGTTTTTTTTCGCTTAAGTCCTTAATAAAACGCCTATAATATCCGGCTGGGCCCAAGAATTGTTTTATACTCTTTTGAGTTCTTTCTTTTGGTTTAACCCCGTCTTTAGTGATTATGTGCCCCAAATATTGTAACTTGGGCTTTAAATATTCACAGTTATCGGGCTGTAACTTTAACGCGTTTACTGAGAAGCGTTCGAATAACGTTTTCAGTTTCCTATTATGTTCTTCTATTGTTCCTCCGTAGACTATGACGTCGTCTAAGTATACGAAACATGCTGTTCCTATTAGTCCACGTAGAGTGTTGTCGATCATACGCTGGAAGGTCGCAGTCGCATTCTTTGATCCGAAAGGCATTCGTGTAAAATCAAAGTGTCCGTCGGGAGTACTAAAAGCTGTTTTTTTTCTTGACGATTGACTTAGTGGAATCTGATGGATTCCGCTGGCTAAGTCAAATGCGGAAAAATACCGTGCGCGTCCTAATTGATCTAAGATTTCTTCTATGTTTGGTAAAGGATATGCATCTTGTGTAGTTTTATCGTTAATCTTCCTGAAATCTATCACGATTGTCCATTTCTTGCGTTCGCTGGCGTCTGTTTTCTTAGGCACAACCCACAGTGGTGAGTTATACGGTGATTGCGAGTGTTCGATTATCCCGCTTTTCAACATATCCGCTACTTGAGTTTTGATTTCCTCTTGATGAATCGGAGGGTATCGATATTGCTTTATGTTAACCGGGGACTCGTCTGTGGTCTCGATCACGTGTTCCGCGAGGTTTGTCCATGGCAGTGGATCATCGGGTAATGCGAATATGCGTTGATATGTATCTAATGTTTCCCAAAGTTTTCCTTTTAAAGCGTCGTCGCGAATGTCCTCAAGTCGCGTATTTTCTCGCAATTTTCTCGAGCGTTCGGTATTATATTCCGATCGAATGCTTAATACACGCTTACTTTCCGGTTGTGGTACAGAAAATAGTATTGTACAGTTGGCTACATCTACGAGAGCACGTTCATCCTTTAAGAACGGTCTACCCATTATTGCGTCTTCTTCTAACGGAAACTCGCGCGGTACGATGGTGAATACGTGTTGTTTACCGTGTAAATCTATTCGACATTCACGTGTGCAAGTTAAAGGTGCGTTCACGATTCCCATTCATTGGCAAGTTGTCGCGCGGTGAGGTAATATTTTAGAAAATCGTTCTTTTATCAAATTTACTGCTGCTCCTGTATCGGCGAGGCATTTAATTGTATATTCGTCGCACAATTTGATTCGAAGTATTGCTCCGGAGTTTCGGTCCTTACTAAATCGGAATATTCTGGCTGTTACCATTGGTCGTCGGACTCCGTTATGTGTGCTTCCGCGTATTTTTACTGGATCCGGCGGTGCGCGGTGCATCGAACTGTACCGAGAATTTTGTTGCTGCGGCAAATGCGGTGGCCTTCTCGGGCAGTTTCTACTAAAATGTGTCTTATCACCACAATTATGACAACCTACGTTCCCAGAATTGTACGCGCGAGGGTCTCTATTAAATTGTTGATACTGTTGTACGTTTGCTCTCATTTGCAAAGGTATTGGGGTCATTCTTAGTCGATCGTTCGATTGACGTCGCAGCGTATGCGGTGCTGTATTAAATTGTCGATCAAAATTCTTTGTCGCTATTTCTTCCCTTTCTGTCTCGAGCGCGTAATTTCGTGCTTCTTTGAGCGTTTGCGCTCAGCACGCTTGAAGTTTGTCGCGAATGCTTGGCCTGAGTCCTCGGACGTATTGCGGCAGAGCTATCCTATCTTCGCTCGCGAATAATATGGTTTTGTGTTTCTGTGGAGTCGATGGATCGTTTGCTACCGTTCGTTTTACATTTCTGTGAGCTATATTGAATCGTCCGTTATAGATTTTTACGTCATCGCGTCCTTGTATGCATTGACTACGTTCAATCGTAGCGAAATCCTAACTTTTTACGTCCCCAAACTCGTTTGGCAATGCTGTTATCAGATCTGTTATAGTTCTTAATTCCAAAACGTCGATAGCTTGTCGAGCTTCGCGTACTATTTTCTTTGTGACGATCAATCGAATAAATCTCGGGTGCGACCTTTTCTTAAGATTTTCCAACGATAATTTCACCTCGGTGATGAACGTTTCTACCGAAATGTTTTGTCCGTCAAATTCCGTAATTATTTCTAGTTCTTCACGAATTTCATGTGTGGGAATATGATGCGGAACACTGCGCTCTGTTGACGACTCGTCGTCTGAGCCGTCCGTATCTACCGTTTGCGCGTTTAAGTCATTCTGTTCGCTTGGTGTTGAATTGAATTCTCCCGATTTCTCTTGCAATTTCTTCAAATCTCCTTGCACAGTTGAAATTTGACGAGTAAGGTTCGAGATGACTTCTACAAGGTTTACATCGTTGGCACCGTTGTTTGCCATGTTTGAATATTTCACAATGTCTTCTGTACTTGAATTTTCAGACTCGGATTCGTCAGTCTTGATTATCGGTTTGACGTGTCGATGAGTAATAAAACTTGATAGCATTACCTACATCAACAGGTGTATCTTCATCGTAGAGCCTCGGCTTGGCGATGAAATCTTCAATTCTTCTTATACTGGATGCTGTACCCCTCGGGGCGGCTTCAAAGAGAAGTCACTTTCGGTTTGATGATTCGCGTTATTACACTGGTGTATCCCACCGCTGCCACCAATTTTATGTTGTGCCGGCCTATTAGGACTAACGTCTTACTTAAAGATACACCGGAACAACGCGAGGTGAACAGAGTAGAAAGCTTTTATCAGCAAAAATAGTATAAGTTCTATTTTATTCAAGAACGGGAGAGGTCCTGCTTACAATTTCGGAGTCGGGAATCTATCTGAGGACGCGTAGTCAAGACGTTGGGTTTTATGTGGAGTGGTTTTCGGGTAGAATCGTGAGTGGGGAATACGCGGGAAAGTTTGGAAAAGGACGTTTTCGGGCGGGAACAGTACCAGGATCGGTGTTGCACAGCTGCGTGCAATATGTCTGCGTTTTCGTTTATGTCCTTAAGGATAAGGTATCGGGGTGATTTGAAGTGGTCGGGCTCGAAGGGTACGCTGGGCGGTCAGGTCAAAACCAGAGACTGAGGAATAACAGACGCATGACCGTACGTTTACACACATTGAGTTCGTTGGTCACTGTTTGGAATTCTCATAATACTTTCAAGTTAAAGAAATTCCTGAAGAAATGTCAAAGAAGAACACTAATTTGTCAAAGGAATGAGTTGCTGGAGTTTTACTATTGCAAACCTTTGTCGCATATATCCAGCGATAACAAAGAGTGCAGCTCTTTTACGGATTTCGGAGATAGTGTGTGCAATGATGCCTATTTGGACAATTTTGAGTTGCGTGCTCGAAATATTGATAGGCGTGACAAGAGTCTTGTGCGCAACCGTAATACTATCCAATGTAATATAAGTCCAAATCCTAAAAATGGGATTTCATGAAGTGTGGTTAATGAATAATTTAATAATAACCCTAGAATCTTTTGAAGGTAGTTCTGGATCGCACATACGGTGACACGTGAGAAATCTACGAATTTGCTTTTCATTTCCAAATCGGAAAATTTTTGGTTTTACCGTACGCCTAGGACGAAAAATATGCGGTCATTTAAGCCTTAAGTTCCTGTTATTAATATTACATGAGTAATACAGCATAGCGTAGTTTGACGGTCCGAATGCTGAGTGTTTTGTCGAGAGATGGATGACTTAGTCGCGATCATGGTGGCCATAGGCGAATATATATTATTTCTCCAATTGGGACCACAGTACATTTGCATTTTCAACTTATTGATAGAGACGATTCCATTGTTTAAATGGTTTGTTTGAAGGTTCTCATTGCCAAAAAAATTTATTATAACTCAAGGTGTTGCATTATGGTTTTGGCGACCACTAAGATGCTTTGACCAAGCACGGTGATCATAAAAACACGCCACCATGACTAGCAATGTCCGCTAGGAATATCTTCGAAAGCCGGGTGTACCGGCTGAAACAAAGTTGCATCGTAATAGGAAGCCCGAAAAACCCCGAGAACCTTAAGAGTGTCAACAAATACTTCGTGTGATTTGGAATTTTTATCTGCCATCTGCTGTTGTACAAGCAGACGTAGTGTAGAGTGAATAAATGGCTGCTTATGTGGATTGAATCCAAGACGGGCTTATAGTTGTATCACTCTTCGAACCGGCGAAGTGCCTTAGAAGTCGGAAATCCGGCAAGATTGCATCATCAAAGTAGTAGTTATGTATTCAAATGCATAGGCCAGTGGGAAATTATCTGCTTCATCCTATGAAAGTTCCGCAAGAAGTGTATTAGTTTGCTTCGGTGCAGAAGCTATGCCGTATTGACGAAGCGAAGCTGCTATCATTGGCCCATAATGAGGATCGGCAGATTGAAAATTGCGTTGATAACATGTGTTCAGTCGATGCACTAATATCTCAAAAAGCGAACGTAATATACCCGCCTGAAAAACGTAAGGATAAGTTTGCCATAACGTTGTTACTTGGAGTCTCCGTTTGGAGCGTAGGACCGCCTAGCACGTAGTCGTTTAGGGACGTCGTATTTGACCCCGGTGTATCGGTCGTAAAAACGACCCGCACTCAATTTGTGGATCTACCGTCTTTCAGCAACGGACTGTGAAGAATGAATACGTGTTTACCCCGGAAAAATAGAACATTGCCATCGGCGGACACGTACGTATTCAACCGCTGTCGCTATCAGAGCGTCGGATGTACTCCGTTTTCAACATTTATGTCCAGTGTGTACATCTTGCGTCTTTATACTCCTTTGTGTGCTGTTGCAATTCCGTGAATGCGTTTATTTTAGCATTTGCTTTCCCTGTTTCCCTGTTTTTTCGATTTAATTACATTTCCAGTACCCCGCATCAATGGCAAAATATATCATTGTCGTTTTTGTTTTTAGGCATAATTAAATATCCACGAGAGTTTTGAAGTAATGTGTACAAATCTGTCTACCGATGTAATGTTAGTTCGGATTATGCCCTGGAACATATGAAAAAACGTTAAAATTTATAAACTAAAATACCGCTGCGTCGACATAGACAAGAAATGCAACAATGTCGTCAAAAGGGATCTATGTCAAGTTTGTAGGGTAAATAATAAAGAAGGATTTCTCCACAGCAATTAATCCATCCCTGCCGATGGTCGTATTAGGAGCAAGCACCAAAACGAGTCTTTTTCTCCAAACTCTTTAAAAAACCTTCCAATTTTGGTGACGTCAAAAATCATCATTCTGTCACAATACAGGGAGACTTTCAATATCATTCAACAAACCGCTCCTCCGTGAACTATTGGGCAACCCGCTTTACTTCGAAATGTATAACCAAGCCCTGCTACTTTTCGTAAAGCCTCAACTTCGGTTGCGGAACTCCTTTTCTTGTGTACTAATACATTTATCATGTACATATATATATATATGTGGGATCACGATTCGCCAAAGAAATACGAAGCCGTTGATTTGGTGTATCCATTTATTGGGTCAAAGAATAAAAAACATGAAATAGTGAAAATAAGGAAATTAAACGCTCTCATCACGACGTTCAGTGGGCGACTGTCGGTCCGCGCGCACACACACACACACTCGCACACCACGCCCGCACGCACATACCTATTTAAATTAAGGTAATTAATGTATACCATTGTTTTTTTATTTTATATGACACGATAGGTATATGGTAATATAACGCTCATACCTTAATTGAAATTTAGAATTACCTGGAAACCAGAACACTTAACGTTTCCTTGCGAATGCTGATGGCATTTGCGAGAGAAGAATTTACAAAATTTCCACAATTTGTATAGGTGTATTGGTTATTTGTGGAGCATATAGCCCCTGAATTTACATACATAGTGTATGAAAATACTAATATTACAATTAAATATATTCTTATTTCCTATAGTTGCTGAGAATTGCTTTATATTTTAGAAATTCTGCAGCAAAGGATACGCCGTAATTCCGATTCACTTATTTTCCACCAGCAGAAATATGTCAACTAACAAATATTATTACGAGAAATTTGATAACTGTCTTATAAGATCAACCTACTACAGTATATATAGTCTGTCCCTTGGCTCGATTAAGTACACCATATTCTAACACAACCCTTACGGGGAAACATATAAAGCATTTTAATAAATACGAACCGGAGCAACAAAAACTGAAAATGGAATATTGTGTAAAAGAATTTGGGCATGATCCCACAGCCACCCAACATTATATTATCGAATGTATGACAGTGGCTATATACAAACAGGAGTCCTCTGAATTAGACATAATATGTGGAAAAAAAATACTCTGCTCAATGGAAAGATTGCGTGTTCTTCTCAAGAAAAAGTCTGGAGTAACATCTAATCAACCTGTGAAAGCTTAGAGTTTGCAAATACGATCGGAGTGTTGTAAAAACAATACCCGCTTTTACGTCACATACAAATGTTAATATTCCCGAAAACAGAAAACGTAATGAATTTAAGCACCGTCGATATAATGTGATTAGTGTTTGCCACTATTTATTGTGTAGACTTGACAGTATCCGCTTTAAATTTCATTTGCGATCGAAGGTTGTTTTACAGTATTATCAGATAGTACCCGGAATTTGTAACCAAAATATATTGTTTTTAATTTTCAGATAAATTTATCTTGTCGCCTTCGAAATAACGTTCATCTGAAGCGACACACATATGCCAACGCTTAACCCAGTCCTCCACACACTTTTCAAATGCCGATGAAGAGATTTCCTTCAGCTCCTTTGTCGCATTTTGTTTAATGTGTTCTACAGCCTCAAATCTCTTTCCTCGAAGAGGTAATTTTAATCTAGGGAAAAGAAAAAAGTCACAGGTTGCCAAATCTGGCGAATACGGTGCTTGTTTGATGGTATTTGTTCGATGTTTGGCAAGATAATCCAGCACAATGCGTGCTTTGTGAGACAGCGCGTTATCGTGGTCCAACATCCACGAATTGTCTTCCCATATATCCGATCGTTTCTACGCACAGCATCCCTCAAATTCTCCAAAACGGATAGGTAATACTCCTTGCTGACCGTTCGACCGTCTGGCAAGAACTCATAGTGAAATACACATCGATAATCGAAGAACACTGTGAGCATGACTTTATTTTGGACCGACTTTGGCGCCACTCGGACGACTGTTGGCATGTTTGCACGTCATACTCGTAAACCCACGTCTCATCGCCGGTAATTATCCGTTTCATGAAGCATGGATAATTTCTTGCCTCAGAAATCATCTCTTCCGCCACTTTCTTGCGATGGTCTTTTCGAACGAAATTCAGCTCTTTTGACACAAGCGGCCCTGCAACGCGTCTCATGCCTGAAATATCCACTACAATGTGCTGAGCGTTTCCATGTAAAATGTTGAGCTCACGAGCTATCTCTCTCAGGCTCGCATGACGATTTCTGAGTACAATTTTTTTTTACTTTTTCAACATTTTCTTCGGTATTTGATGTCGAAGGGCGTCCAGAACGAGGCAAATATTCGACAATATCACGTCCACTCTTGAATAAATTATACCATTCGTATGTCGTTTTTTTGACAGAGCAGCTTCCCCAAATGATTTTTGCAACATTTTCAACGATTCGACACATGAAATTCCGTTGGAAACACAAAACATCAAACAAATTCTTTGTTCGATAAAATTAGACATTATAAAAACAACAAAGCACAAAAACTTGCTCGATGTAAACAAATGTCAAACAAATACTTGTGATCAAAATCTTTTGAAACTTGGCACAGATGTCTCTCACAGGTTTACCAATTTCAGAAAAAAAAATGTACTGGGTATGTGAACGGCGGTTCTTTTAAATTACAAATACGTGTACTTTCTGATCACACCGTGTATATAAACTCAGAATCCGCAATTTTGACGCCAGTAATTTTTATAATGTACCCTCATTCAACTAAATACTTACCTTAGCTAGTAAAGTATGTAGACGAAAAATGTGAACAGACGGAGTCTTTAACGATGGAAAAATTGCCGTAATGCGGCAAAATAAATTTCTAAAGAATAGATTCATGTGACAAGTACATACTGTCGTTCTTTAAATTGATATGACGAAGTATGATCTACAATGTGTACAACAGCTAAAATTGGATTGTCCGGATAGTTCGTGCCGATTTTCTGTAAGTGGCATCTGAACAGACCTGAATGTATCACAATTATTGAGAACAAATAACATGTGTACATATTCTAAAGGACGATATTTCAGGCATGTTGGGAAAAAAGTTTGCTTACGATTCTTTAATTTTTGTCAATTTTATACGCCTTAGAATATTGCCACACAAACGGCAAACAGGATATGCGCTCTTCATGGCGAAGTTGCTATAGCTGAAAGAACTGGGCGGAAGTGGTTTGTTCTGTTTAAAGATGGAGATTTTGACGTTGAAGGTCAAGAACGCGCGCGTAGACCGCCCACCACAAACGAAGGTCTAATTAAAACAGTAATTGAGAATGACCTACCCTCTACGATACGTCAATTTGCAGAAATGTTAAAAAAATTGACATTAACCCTCTCCGACGATATTACAAATTTTGGTTACATAAATTGTCTTGATGTATGTGTTCCCAACGTGTCAACTGAGAAAAATCGGATGGATTGCATCTTCATTTGCGACTCGCTTTACAAACGAAACAAGGAAACACCATTTTTGAAGCATTTAGTGACGGGGGATAAAAAATGAATAAATTATAAAAACGTTGGACGTAAGGTCTTGGGGGAAGCGTAATAAGCCACCTTTAACCACCTCGAAAGACGGTCTTTATCCGAAGGAAGTAATGCCCTGCGTCTGCTAGGATTGGAAAGGAATTCTCTATTATGGGCTTTTACCTAAAAAAAAACAACAAATTCTTAATAGTATTGCACTTAATTAGATAAATGGGAGATTGCAATCGGACAAAAACGTCCAGAAATATCGCAATGTAAGGGCGTCTTATTTCGTAAGGACAACGCGAGGCATCATATCTTTGATAACTTGACAAAAGTTGTTGGTGTTCGGATGGGATGTTCTAACCCATCCACCATATTCATCCGCTCTCGAGCCTTCAGATATCCACGTGTTCCGATCATTACAAAATTCCCCTAACGGATAAAATTTCAACCCTTTGGTTGAGATAAATATTAATTAAAAATAAACTGACTCCCCGAAAAACCTGAGATGTCCTGGAAGATGCGGAATTCTCGAGTTGCATAAAAGATGGAGGAAGGTTGTGGAACAGAATGGCACCTATGTAATTTAATAAATGTCTACCAAAATTTTAATGAGCTGCGTTCCAATTTTTCTTTAAAATCGGCGCGAACATTCCGGTCACACCAAGACTTCGAAAAATAGGAGTAAGTTACTCGAAGTGCAACCCTGGCCTTATCAACAGTTCATAAATTCAATTTAATGAGCCGAAAAATTATGTGCATTATCGGAGTAGTGAAAACTACATGTCGCCTTACGTGTCACATGTATGTGCTGATTATTGTGCCATCAACGATTGCGAAGGCTTAATCTCAAAATATATGACTGAGTACTTTCTTCTCCTTTCTTTCAATACCTGCGGGACTACATTATAATTCCAATCATGATTCAAAAATTTTGCAAACCTTTCGCCTAATATGTTTCCCGATAAGTATGATATTTCCTTTACGAAAGAAATAATAGTAAACAGGAGAAATTGGACAATGACGGATTTATTGAGAAACAATAGGAAAATCATATTTACCCGAAAACGTTGAAACAAATTTTCAGTTTTCTAGTGGATTCACTTTTCACTATTTTTCCTATTAACTTTCGGATTGCAAGTGATGTAGTATAAATACTTGTTATGGGCAAATAATAAAAAAAATGAGAATAAAATTTATGTCATAATCATAACAGTTCACGCCAACGAACTTCAGACGTAATCGAATAATAGAGCTTAGTAAGAGGTACGCGTGGCGTATTTTAAGGCGAATTGCGCCCTTTCTTTCGGCGGCTACAAATATGAAATTTAAATATACACGCGCTCCAACGTGTTTTTTTTACTGACACGCGTGAAATGATTTTTCTGCGCACAAACATTTTATGCAGATCTTCCGCAATAGTTCTGGCGGCAGGATAAAAGATTAGTTTTGCCGTTATGGGTGTTATAGAAACTGAACTCTGTGGTTTATTTTCAATTGCTTTCATCTAATACTCAATTTCGTCTTATGTCAATGTTGCTCAATTCTAGAATGTATCTACTTATATTCCGTTGAAAATTTGTCTGTTCTGCTGCCAGGCTTATCAGGGAACGTGATACTTGCTTTTTTTCGCGAACACCGTATAGTCAACGAAATAAGGCAGGCCTCCAAAACCTTCACCAGCAGTCGCTTGAGTAGTAAAGTTCGTCAAATTTGGTAGTGCTGAATATATAAGGTAAATAATGTGCAAACGTTTTTTAAACAATTCGCATCCAAAGAAAACGAAATATTTGAAAGTTAGAGACGGAATTTTACTATTTATCTGTGAGATACTTCTAACGATTGAACTGCAAAATCGGCTAAATTCGCTGTGTATCTTTACAGTACCTATGAAACGTTAGGTGGTTCTAACACTTACATCAAAACAAATTCGAATCATGGGCCGAATTTATAGTGATCGTAATTTTGGTTTAGGTCCGTGTATACCACCAATGCGTATCAGTGCACGCGCGTGGGTGAAATATTTTGGAAATATATGTGGTAATTGTTGGTGTGCAACGATGCATCGTTTGTATCGCGCGGTATGACGCGGTTGTGGACATTCGTTTGTCTTCCGCGATCGTTTTTTGTTTAACGTTCCCGCATAGCGACCCAGTCAGTCGCTTATCAGGTCGCACTTAATACACACGGCGTACTGCTTCTGAGTCAACCTCTAACAGTAATGAAAACATTTTAGAATGAATCCGTTGCCATGGAGAAGAAAACAGAACAAACGAACGAGGAGAAGATCGGCAGTTTAGTACGCAGTTGAGAGTTGAGATTTAACGCGAGAAGAAATACAACGTAAATTACAGAGTCACTCTCAACAATCCATTTATTCCTACTCAGTGATTCGTTAAATAATTATTTTCTTAGTCATAACATGACTACATACGTTTATATTAAATCTCGATGAATATATCTTCCATTGTGAGAATTGCGTTAACAACATTGTTGTACCCATCACACTTTTCAACAATGGTAAGAATTTGTTAAAGTCGGACCACTTCTACTTCCGAAAAAAATTCTCAAAAGAATTGAAATAAAATAATTTCTTTTATGTGACAATAATGACCATAAACAATCGGCTTATTACTCACACGGTCAAAAAAATTTCGTGATTTCTGGGCACATGACCCCCCCCCCCCCCCCCCCCCCCCCGGTGTCCATAAAGGATGCGCCTTATCGTGGTGCCGGTTGACGGGAACGTTTTCACGGGCAATTCAAGGGCCGCTCCGCCCAAGAAATACGAGTTTTCTTTCAATTCCATTTACCACTTCATTAAAAGTGGATGTACCTCTTTCTCTAACGTGTCCAAAGGTACGCATTGAAACAGAGCATGCTGTTCACATGGTTTCTGTGTGTCAGAAGACCGTTGCTTGTTTTTCGATCTTCTTAGAGTTCTTTGATTTCACTGAAAGTATTTTCAGAAGCTACTATATTATGATTAACTACAGGATCCGTTTCTATACACAGTACCTTTCATTTTAAAGGGAAAGTATTGCAGTTATTAAACAAAAATATAGCCTCCACCCAATTTCTTATAAGCACTGACATGACAGCTGTATTGGTCAAAATAATTTCAATAAAAGGGCAGATTTGACGAAAGATGCTTTTTTATTATGACCGATGAATAGTATTGTTTCATATTGCTTAAAAATTACTTTTGGCATAAACGGTCAACTAATACGGGTCAGGTTCAGAATTTTCATTAGAATTATGAAAATTATAGGCAAAAGTGCAAATTAAAACTTTGTTTACGGAGGGAAGTCGAAGAAAATTACAGTTTCTGATGGCTAGTGTTGCAAAATTATGACTGGCATGTAATGCTATAATTTGGGGCATTCGTTCGTTTCCATAGACCATAATTGATATCACCTGCTTACACGAAATTGCAGCGAATTGAGTCTGTTTACTGTCGAAGAAAGGTATGTGTATGTCTGCTGTAGGATATAGTTAAGGCTCACGTTAAATAAATCAGGCTGCTGTATCGTCTGATGTGTATAAGGTATTGTGGAAAACGTAAACTACTATCATCTTTAGTGCATCTTGAAAGCATGGTATAGAAAACACTATTAATATTCACTCAATGTATTAACAGATTTTTCTGAAATCGAACTGTCGTTTTCGGACATCACGTAGTTGCAAGTAAAATGCAATAATGCCAAAACATTCCGGAGGAAAACATTCTCCTAATACTGAAATAAATTTCAAATCAAAACCGAAGGCCTATTACTTTTCAACATTTTACACAGTTCCTTACACATAATTTCGCATATTATGCAACAATTTGTGTTACATTATTGCTGCAGAGCACTATGCCGGATTCCTGTAGAATTTCACAATCCAATTGAATTCGACAAAATGGCAATTATATATTAGCCCTATCGCGGAGACGAAAGAGTTGTCTTGAAATATTTGGAATCATATCGCTCGCATTGATCGCTCAGCAAGATGCTGAAAGTCCGAACACAAAATATACAACGAATGTCATAATAATCGTATAATACTGCACAATTGGATTGAATATCGAATAGAAAACTTAACATTACGTACTTGGAAATCACACAAAAGACCAAATATTTTACATATGAAATGTGAGTTAATTCATACACAACAGCCGACGCCGTATTTGGAAAGAATGCGTTAAACGGCTCATTCTGTAATGGGGAATAACAATCGTATGGGAAAGGAATAACTGATCTGATAGAGTTCCAGTCACAAACGGAACCAATGAGAATGCGCTGGTTCTGAGACAGCAGTCAGATAAAGCACGTACTAAAATACCTATCCACAAGGATTAAGGTATCCCACGCCATAGCGGAAAAGAAGAGCACCATTGAAAAGTTTGTCATGAGTACACAACAAAAAATGTCTAAGCTATTCCTGGATCCAGATCATAAATAGTAGGATTTTAATAATCAAAACACCCCCGCTTCCATTGCTGATAGGTCCAAGAGTTCACTATGCACCTAAACATTCACTACAACGGCGGAAACGGAACATTACTATAATGCAATTTACAACACATCTTTACAGCAGCAGATATTATGCGTTACGCTAAATCTAATTATTCGCACCAAAGCAATACTATTCTGGAAATATTATATCATTCAACGAATCGCGGGTAAGTATCAATGCTCCATATTGGCCAATACGTGCATTTTCCGACAGGGTAAGAAAAGTTATGTGGCACTACACACTGCGGGACGCCAATATCAACGACTATCGTGGACAATCATCCGATACACTTGAATGTACTTCTGCCCATGCGCAAGTACCGTTTCCATGGATCTCAACATGTATTTTATTACCACAGTCTGCCCATTGCAGGAGCAAAGGAAAATTGTTTCATAAATACGAAATCCATAGAATAAATACTCATATAGCCCACCATTGGAAACAAAACCACTAGATTGTATTTATTAATTCGTGGATTTTTTACAGCATTGCTTATACTGCTGCTCGTGAATTGTAAGATGGGCAAAATGTTACTATTTAAATTTTTTGAATTCGTGAGAGCAACACTAAAAATATTGCGATCGGGACACAACACAAGGTTAATGGAGGTTTATGCGAATTAATATTAACAAGAATCCAGACACATCTAATGGCGAGCAGGTTTACGTCACCCAATGTCTTGTCTCTCATCGATAATCTCGCGTGCGAATTGACTTGGTAAAAGTTTGCTCCAGTTTCAAGACCCTTGCCATGCCACTTCTGACCTTCCCAGTCTATACAGGGCTGTGCCTATACAGTGCAATTCCTCGGTGCAAATGGCTCACCGCAAAGTTAATCCAAGCAATTGGGCTCCTTAAGTCACCATGTTTGCCATTGTATTCAATATTCCGGACGACAACGGCGGATGCAGCAAATTATGTAGATACATCATTTCGAATTCACTCACAGTCGCCAGTTGCTGCCTTTTAGGATCGCTAAGTACGCGAAATCAATGAGTCAATCAGCAAAGTCGAAAATATTATCGTACAACGCCATATTATGATTTTATATTTCTTATAAACAGAGGAACAATATTCGAAATGGTTAAAATTTCGTAATTTTAAGTTGCTCGGCGAATTCCGTAGTCCATTGTGTTTTCTTTGGGACGAGGGACTTACTAAAAGGGCCTGGACGGCTACTCTCCCAGGAAATGAAGCGCCCGTGCGCTAGATGATGATAGACGATACTGAATGTATTTATGCATTGATAGAAGTTGTCCTGAAGATGAGTACCGAAGCTCAAACCGAAATCGACCACATGGATGCTTGTATTAGGAGATGCATATCGTGCCGATTCTCACATGGTGTGACTCAAGAAGGAAAAGAAAGTCGTGAATGACAGGAGCAAAATTCTTCAAACGTTGAATGGAAGTGGTAGCGAAATATTTTCTAATATCCAGAAATATGATGAAATCTATGCCCTTTATAACTAATTTCGGAATTGTAGAGAAGTGGAATGCTGGTATTTGTAGAGAAGTCAACCACGACAACTGTGGAAACTCAGCATGCGGTCTGGCGTGCACCCCACATTGTTTCCCACGGAATTGCGGCTCTTGTCAAAGAAATTATATTTGATGGGATAGGAGATGGCGACTGCTGCCCGATGCGCGCAAAGGGGTGTTCCTGAATTTATTTGAGACATGTAAGTTAAGGGTGCACTTGTCTACAATGGCAATGCTAATTCTTTTACATTAAAACACGAACATGGTTATTCTGGGTGGTACGATTCTTACATCCGACCATGCGTTTCTTTTAGATACCATGATGCCAGTAAAAGGTGCATTCGTAATGGTTTCGGTGTTTCCATCTGCGAATCTTGGTACATTTTCCACACCCGAAATTAAGTCCGTAGCTAGTTCGAATGTCTTTCGGCGCTTGCCATTTTGCCTTCTTTCCAAAATCTCGCTCATTATTTCTCACCGCAGACGTGTAATTTGATATTCAGGGCTCTTCCTACATATTCGTACTCTATTCTCATAGTGCTGGTGCGTTTTCTCCACTTGACGAACTAGTGGTAGACCTTCCTAATTGTGCGTAAATTTCTACTTTGTTGTTTAATTCCATGATTCCATCAATGCACTATAATTGGCGTTGTTTCGTTGTCCTTCATCACGTCGTAGCTTTGATGTAACCGTCCGCAACAATGGGCTCTGCGCACAGGACGCCCTTCGACGGTACCACATTGCCGAGCGGGAGGTGGTCGTATCTGCGGTCTTTAATATACATTACGAGCCTTCCAAAGGCAGGAAAACCTGTCCCACACCACTCAGCCTCATTTGTACTATTTAATAGAATCCATCCCGGAAAAGCCAGACATCGTGTTTTCTCTGAATGTTACCGGGGATCAAGGTACGGAGTCTACATTGGATTTTGATGCACTCTTCCCAAACGTACCAGCTATCCTGGTTTAACTAGGAACAACAAAAACGCCTGAATAATTTCTTCAGTCCTCCATCCTCTTCTGCCAGATGTGCACCTACGCTATAGCAGCCAATACCTGCTAAACTTCTGAAAAAGTATGCACGTTCTGTCCAAGAAGTCGGATTCGATGGAGCAGTGGGTGCGGACTTATGCCATATATCTCCGAGCCAGCTGTAATCAAACAATAAATCAGAAATCACGTATATTTATGCCATTCTATAATGTGCAGCCGTTACTACCATATCCCGTCGTATGCTCTCATACCAAAAAATGTGATACCAAGGACACACATATTATTTAGACCAATGTTCTTTTCTAGAATAAGTGTTTATTGTTGATTTGCAAATGAATGTGATGTGAATAATAACAGCCTCGTTTCAGTAAATCATCGTGCCTTTAATTGCATTTATGCTAGGACGTACTGAGGAGTATTGCCCCAATCCCCCAGAAATCGCCGCAATTGGTATTACGTCACGTATATTGCCCTTACGTCTCTGTGCTCCGTTACGAAAGTTTGTATACTTTACAACAGAGCAGTGCTCCATAGAATAAGTTCTCGTACTTAGGATGACCACAGATAAACGTTAAGAGGTAACAAAGGGCAGCGTGCATTCCATTATAATAATTGTTTCCAAAATTACACATTGAATGCGTTTTCAGGTCCAGATAGTTGAAATAATTCCCGAAAATTGTTAACACTGAAAAATCGTAGTTATTACGTACACATGTTACTGAGGAAGCCGAAGAGTTTAAGATAATTTTTTCTGCAGAACAGAAGACACGTCTTTTATTCATTACCGGTGACAAGTCCAATGACGGATGAGCTCCTAACGAAGAAAGATTTCCATTTTTTCGAGAGCAAGTACTGAAAGAGATGTTATCACAGGCTAGGTGGAATGCACAATTTAAATGTTTTGGACGATCCCTGGGTATAGCACGCTCTCGAGTTCCAAAATCCAGTTATGTGAGAGGAACAAAGACCTGACTTTTGTGTTTATGTAATAATACTATTAAAGTCAAAAGAGAGTAACAATGTTTCCTCCATTACTGTTTCAGAAGCTGCGGAACGAATTCCAGAATGAACGGTAATATGCTCCTGTTAATTATTTCGACCATTTTAGAGAGGCCGTGTTTCGTAGGAGCCATAGTTTTTGCAGTAATGTAATTTGAAGTAAAATATTCCTCTATTTTCACAAATAAACAGTCATATAGATTAACTGCTTCTACAGATGTATTTTATTCTCCATCTGTATTTTCTGTATCTGTATTTTATTCGTGTTAATGTAACTGTTTAATTTTTCAGAAGATTACTAACTGTCCCAACGACATGCAGCTGATAGTGGATTGCTGTCCGCAGTAAATTGACAAACGCAATTCAGAACTGTTTTTTTCCAGCTTTTATTTTATGTATATGTATTATTGTTCATTTCACCGATTTTATGTCATACTTCGCTGAAAACAAATAAAGCACGGTTATACTTAAAAATTAGAGTTATTGTTAACAGATCCTACTGATAAGTGAAACTCCTAATCGACGCAGTGGCACCTACGCACACCGCGGTGAAGGTAACGCTGGATGTATTGGAATGTTTTCGTTGCTGTTTCCGAACTATTCATGCATGTATTACTTTCTCGCGGGCAATTCAATATGTTATCCAATGCTGTGGTTGTTGCTGAATTTTCCCGCTGTATGAAACGTCGCATAAATTGAAGAAATTTCACCCTATGCGTGTTAAATATATGTTGCCCTCTATTGCAAAATTGAGATAAGGGCGACAGTGAAAACGAAAACTTTTTCAAATATTTTTATCATCCGCTCCCACGCACACCATATTATTAGTGCTTCTATGAATCGGTATGCAAATAGACGAAAAAGCAGATGCGTCAATTGTTTCAAAATGGGATTTATTACATGGTCTATGGATCGTGTAACTATCTGATAGTAAATGATCCTTCGCGGACTTTCCGTCGTTATACAGGGTGACGGGGCCAAATCACATAATCCGTTCACTTCTTTTCTGTTCGAATTATCTTCATGGCCCAATATCAATGGTTGAAGTAGAGGAAAATGGCAGAAAACCAGTAGTTTGGATTTCATGTAATATTTCATGTGTTTTTCCAATCATTATCGCTCGTGCTTTTATAAATAATCGCGTATTTGTCTCTATTGCATACTGCAGACAGGGAATAATTTTAATTAACTGTACCTGTAACAGGACGTCCGAATGACATTAAGAACGAACACTATTACGAAATTTGTGCTATTTCATGTAAACTAATTTCTTACATTATAAATATTCGAATTATTGTTCGCTGATGTCGGGTCACTCCCTCCTTTGTTTGGGCCATTTTGCACTTACCGGACTAACCAGAAGAGAGGAGACTTCTATAGATACTAGAATTGGCCGACATGTTACCTCTGTTTGGATTTTTCACGTCTATAAGATTCTCCGAGATATCCGATATGATAGAAGGAATGAAAATAGGATTTCGTGTAATAATTCATACGGAAAACGAGTTATATGCTGTTGTAGGGCTTATTGTTTACAAAATATGAGTCTTTCGTTTCATCGAATTTTTCTTTTCCACGCAATATACCATGTTGTCTCAAAATTTTTGAAGCATATTCCGTTTGGTTTTACAACTCGCTAGATCCTGATAGTCGACATCATTTTATTGCCCGTTTTGTACCATTGGCATGAAATACATTGTGTATAAAACATTTCTTGTTCACGTGATAGTGAGTATGTACGACAAATGTCGGTACCTTTAACAACCAAGTGTACCGAATAATGAAAGGAGAAATTACTTTCTTTTAATATACGTTATTTCAAAGAGACATCACATCTGAACGACAACCTGCCGCACTATCACCATTTCTATAACGTTCGTTTCACTATGTTATTTTTGCGGTTGATACGCAATACAGTACAGTATCGACCTTTGTGCCCAAATTTCCGAAGTAGTAAAACAATCCGATCTCCCATTCATATCTTGTACATAATGTAGATTATTTACGAGGACCTTGAGCAGTGGGTTCAGTAATTATGCGCACCGAACCCATCAACGCCTTATTCGATAAGGCGCTACAGATAATGACATTACCGGAATTTAATGATAATTTTTGCAAATCTCTGAATTCTGTATTTGATGTTCAGGTTGAGGAAACACGAAGTCCGTGGCTTCGTTGGGACGAGTGTTACATCACATTACTTCTCATCGAATACGACCCTGTTTTCAGCGTTCACCGCTTTGTCGGTACTAGAGATACGGTGTTCCCAGAATGGCAGATCCAAACAAGGAGGCTATGTACATGGAACTTGTCGCGTTTAGTAAATGATAAGGTTTTTCATACATATATCTCGTCTAGTTATTCACGTCACTGGGAGCAAATGTTCGAACAATTTCATACTCTTATTTGATAGGTCTGCTGCAGACTGTGTCAGAACTCACACTGGTCGACATATGAAATTCTGGCGATTTTTCATTAACCCACCGTTTTTACGTGTTATACGAGGCCGCGGTACTGCTGCTAAGAAAACCCAACACGTTATTCGGGAGCCGTATATTGATTATGTTGTAGCGGTGTATATTGTAGCAGTGCCTTCTCTGCTACAGCCTTGCACGGATTTTCGGAGTTAGTAAGAATTTGGAAAAGTCCTATTGGCAGCACTGGGCATTCCCACCAATCGCCTGTGATGCTATCTTGTCTTCATTCAGCGTTTCCGTGCTTAAGCCTTCGCGCGATTCTTTATTTGTGTCAAAATTATAACGAAGGAAATTATCAGAAATGTTGCAGGAAAATCGTATCTTCACCATGGGAAAGAGGAAAAGACGCTAGGATAGTAGAGAGAGAGAGAGAGAGGGGGAGGGAGAGGAATTCGATTAATGATATGGAAAGTGCAACAAAGATTAAAGAAATATCGTCGCAGCGAAAAGTACGCCTTGTCTTCATCTTGGTAATCGGAGGAGAACTATTAAAGTAAACAATACATACCATTTTTTCTATTCGTATGTATCTCCTCAGAAGGGATACCTCGAGATGCGAGATAACCGTTAGGATTATCTTTGTCACTTATTGTGGCTACGTAATGCGAGCAACTACCACGGGTTGTCTCTGTTACTTGAAAGATTTTATGCGATGCGAGTCTACCACCAGGGTTTTCTCTGTCGTTTTAAGAAAGCATGGGTGATGCGAGCAACTACCAGAGGTGTCTCTGTCGTGCCTTTTTTCTTTTTAATATTCAGACCAGCCAGGGTTACATCTCACCACATAGTGAAAGCAATATATCTATGATATTTTCAGACACGGTGGTATACGATAATAAGGAGAATGATGACCGAATAAATGTTCTGTTTGAATCATGACCAGAGAATGCATTTTTGTAATCTGAAAATGTATCGGTGACAAAATCGGTTGACATGGAAACGGCATGCCGAACGACGCTAACGCCACTTGAGGCGTCTGTAAATATACCTACAGACGCAATGCCACCTATTCCGATTCTACAATCGCTAACGTTTCCTATAGTAGAAACTTCATCTGCGTCGGCCGTACCGACCAACGAGTAAACGAAACTGATACCAAATCTGAAATAGGTGAAGAAGTCCTACTATTATTAGGTGACGCTCCAAAGACAGAGACATAACTAGGAAAAGAGATCCATAAAGACATAGCTGGCAGGTGGCAAGAGATACTGGCCAAAGGATTGACAAAAGAAACCAAAGAAAAACTTACGAAGGAGTATTTGGTTCCATAGAATTGTGACTTTTGGTAGCCACTACACTCAATCCAGAGGTTAAGGCAGCAATCCATAACTCTCTAGTAAAGAGGGATACCTCTCTCATGAACAAGCAAAAGGAAGTTGGTATTGCATTAGGGGCATTAGCACTAGCCACTGAAAAGTTAATTTTAAAATGAAACGTCTTCAAACGAAGTGTTAAAACTTTTCAGCGAGGCTGGTAGTACTTTATGCGGCAGTCACATGTGTGACAGTAAAACTCATAGAAGTTTTCTAACTTCAGCTATGAATTCTAACCTCAAGGATGTGATTTTTGAAACTGTTCGATACAAATACTTGTTTGGAAACTATATATCTGAAAAATTGGAATTGGCAAAAACAATTCGGAAATCCGCCGAAGTTCTGAAGCTAAATCAAATATCGACTGTATCTAACAAAAGGAATCCAGATATAAAGGTCAATAACGTCGCCAAGAACTGTTTAAACTGGAATCCTCTGCATCGGAAACCGACGAACAAATTTGGTGCAGGGAAATCAGGCCAATTTCAGTGATAATTGCAAAAGAGGCCACCTGAAGCATCCAAAAGATCGGACAGAAAGTAAAAACACCAGGGGTAAACTATTCTGTTCGTTTGGAACTTCTTACCAAAAATTGGCAAAAAGTTACGAAGGATCCCTTAATTTTGTCATGATCGAAAGGGGTATAAAATCCGTTTATTTCTACTCCTGCTAGCGATAATAATCCTACAGTGTTTTCATTGTAGAGATTTGATCTCAAACATGTTAATGAATCTATTAATAAACTATTAAAAATCGGCACTATGTCTGAGTGCAGTCACGAAGAACAGCAGTTCTTATCAAGTATTTTCTTGGTTCCAAACCCAAATGGGGACAAAAGATTTATTTTAAATTTGAAACGTTTATTTAATTTGTTCAAACATACCACTTTAAAATAGAAGATTACAGAATGGCTTCCAAACTCATAACTAAAGTGTGCTACATGGCATCTATAGATTTAAACGGCGCGTACTTCTTAATACCAATACATATATTGGTGGATGGAACACATAGAAGAGGGGTGTAACAACTTTAAATTTTATCAATTTAAGATGGAGATATTTTCGGATGCCTTAACTCGGGGTTGGAAATCCTGATGTAGTAATGCCAAATCTTACGATTTTTGAAATGAGAATGAAAAACAATTATGCATAAACGTACTGGAATTAAAAGCAGCTTTTTTTGTGTTAAAGGATTTTGCCAAAAATGTTGCCATTTGTGGAATTCTATTAAGAATTTACAATGTATCTGCAATTGTATGCATTAACAGAATGGATGGTATTCAATACCCACATTTGAATAAGGTAGCCAGGGATGTTTGGCAATGGTATGAGAGGCGAAAAATAGTAGTGTTTTTATCATATATTAATACTAAAGATAATTGTGAAGCAGATGCACTATCTCGTAAGAAATTCCAAGACACAGAGTGGAAACTAGAAGAGTTCGCTTTTAAGCAAATTAAAGACAAATTTGGATCTCCTCAAATAGATTTGTGGTCTAGCAGATGTAACGCAAAGTGTGCATTTTATGTCACTGGAAAGAACGACCCAGACGTCTGGGAAATCGATGCATTTACATTGTCATGGTCAAACCTACTTTTCTACGTTTTCCACTCTTCGGGCTCATTTTAAAGGTACTGAGAAAAATAATTTGCGATGGGGCAGAGGATTGACACACAATCTTCACCAGAATCTCGATTTGATTACCGTGAAATTATCAGGCAAGCACAATTAAAAAGACGTCTATTATCCAAATCTACGGACATTGTGCAAGCATCTATTTCGGATAACACGTATAAACAATACGAAGGAGATACCAAACTACGGCTAGAATACTGCAGAAAATACGGCTACGACCACACAAAAGCGTCGATACCGATAATCATACACTTTCTAAACCGAAATTTTGAAAAGGGGGCCAAATATGGAACACTCAACACATATAGATCTGCGTTATCGCTATTAATGGGACGTTCCAGTAATGATGAAAGAATTAAGCGTTTTATGAAGGGGTTTTCAAGTTAAGACCGAACAATCCCAAATATAACCTGACCCAAACATAGTTTTCAACTATTTAGCGAGAATGGAACTAACGAGCATCTTGATTTGGAGACTCTCACGAAAGAGACGTTAATGTTATTAGCGTTGGTAACCGCAGAACGTTTACAGGTATTTCATTAACAAGACTTGAAAATATTAATATATACAATTTAATGGAAATTATTATAACGATGTCGGATTAAAAAAAACCTCAAATGTCAAAACATTCTAACCTGTACTAAAGAGTCCGTTTTTCAGGGAAAAAAACTGCCATATGTCCAGTTAGAGCTTTAGAAACACATATAAATAAAAAGGCTCCATTGCGTGATCCCAGTAACGATTTCGTACTTATTACTTTAAAAAAAAACCTCACTCAAACATTTCAGGCCAAAGATTAAGTCACTGAATAAAAGATACACTTTATAACAGTGATATAGACACGTGTGTTTTCAGTGCACATAATACTCCCTGTTCGTTCGTTAGCCAACACCGTTTAGTCTCCCATTGTCCTCCGCATTTCAATAGATCCCGAAAAAGTAATCAACGTCCACGTTCAATTTTATCGCTCAACCAAATATCGCCTAATCCTTCCTGTCCTTCCTGGTCATACCCCTCTTTCTTCACACATGCCGAACCTGCAGTTCTTTGTTTTCGATCGTGATACCTCCCGATCCCATACACACGCACCAATCTCCGCATATCCCCACTTCCTTTCCGAATTTCGGAAAATCCTAACGAACGCACGAGGAAAAAGATGCGCTGGAGGGGAGAAAGACATTTACATATACTGAAGCAGGGATCTTGGACTTCACTTGCTCGAACACCGTCACCAAAGTTACAACAACGCAGCACGAACTCTTTCGATAAACTCACCACGCGTATAACATATTTTCTGTTTTTGCGATTCTTATTAATTTGTGAACCTTATTAAGTTTGTTTGAAATATATATTTGTTATTCCGTTGAACACTTCTTCGTACAATTTACACCCTTCACCTCCGTAAAAGGTTGTGAAGCAGATCGCGTTAACACAAAACGTGATTAGAAATATTTCACTCCCCATGCGGCTACATCTACAGCCAGAAACATGGGTCTGAGTCTGGACATAATCAGGAAAACAGCAGGTTGGAGTGACCCTTCAGGCACATTTGCCAAGTTTTATAATAGAGATCTCCTTAGTGACCCAGGCCAGTTTGCAAAATCTATACTATTCATAAACTTTAGTAATTAAGTGCGTGAACAAATTTCTCTATAACACTAAATTCCCCGAACACTTTAATATTTTACTTCTGAATGCCATGTTTATTTAATTCTTATTTTTTCTTCTTAACTCTGAACATCCTACAATATGTAAATATAAATACAAATGGCAAAGAATGAAGCTGTGAAACATAATTAATTATCAAGCCAACATACCCTATGTGAAGTTCGATCACAATTATGTGAACATCTTCATTCTTTGCGATTTACAACCCACCTTGGATCATATGTCAAACATGTACTTTAGTGACACAAATAATCAACTTACCCATCTCACAAAAATAGAAAAAAGAATGAAATAAGGACTTTAGATACTTTAAACAAAATGAAGACAAGATAGCATCACAGGTAATTGGTGGGAACGCGCAGTGCTGCCAAGAGGGTTTTCCAAATCCTTACCAATTTTAATATCCGTGCAGGGCTGCAGCATAGGAGGCACTGCTACAATATGTAAATATAAATACAATTCGCAAAGAATGATGCTGTTCACATAATTGTGATCGAATTTCGTATAAAGCAAGTTCGTTTGATCATTAGTTATCATGTGATCGACATGTTGCATTAAGTTGCGTAATCGGTAAACTTGCTTTTCATAAATCTATTTATCTACATTAACACTTTGTTTCTTGAAAATCTTCGAAACCAACCTTGGCATCGTATTAGTACAGCGGAGGTGATACTGGATCATAGATGAATTTCAGTTATCCACTATTGAACCCACGTGCGTTATTCTGGCAAGAGTATCCTGGCGAGAGGCACGCAAGGGGGATTTAGTTCATAGACCGGTCTCTCCATAAAACGCGACAATTGAAACATGTGTCAGTTGTGTCCCACTTGCTTGTCCGCCTCTACCAGGGCATTTTCGAAGTCCTCAGATTTTTATGATGAGAATTATCAGACCAGAGTTCGATTAACACTTTTGAAGGTATTGTGTATTGAAGACATTTACTCTGCTTATGAACTGGTGCGATATCATTTACAAAATCGGTACGTATAATTATATCAATGGTTAAGTAGGAATAACTGATATTTCAATGAATTTGGCAGAAAGACTCAAATATTATACATTGCGAATATAGTGTTGGGAACCACTGCACCGGAATGACGAGCGTACGGGCCGAAGTTTGGGACGAAAGTGGTTACAAATTTTGCGTAAATATATTTAATTTTTTTAGAAAAACATCTAGTTGCATTTCCATTTTCAACTGGAAAGCTCATTGATTCATGAAAATATCAACGAAACCGCGATACGATAAGAATGTTATATGATTTTTCTTACGTATCTAATAGTTCCGTTATCACTTTCCTATGAAACTTCACTACCATTTAAATTCCCAATCCTTCCTTCTCATTGGGAGGTTGTAGTAACAGACCTGTACAGGATGCACTATTGGATTTAGTGGAGCAGGATGCCCGCCAATGGTTTGACCTTCTTCCTACAAAATATACATCAATTTTTCAAAATTTATATTGTAATATCTGAACTTGTGTAGGTGTTGTTTTTATGAAAGTCGCCCGACAACCATTTTAACCGTAATCTGAATCATTTAATGATATTCGTATATTCGGGCATTCCTTATTATCATTTCAATGTGTTTTAAACAACGGCAATGTGCAAACGCAATTATCTTAACATTTTTTGCGGAATCGGATTAGTTCCAGTTGAACCGAACTTGGCGAATTTCTAAATTCTGCAGTAATATTAACATTAATGCAAATTAATATTTATCCGTAGCTTTTACTGTGAAATTTCGAATTCATTCATATCTTCTACCATTTCCTCAAACCCAATTCACCTCAACGGTGTAATACAATACGACTCAAGGAACCGTTCACGATCGAGAGTGTTCCTAGATATTGTATATAGGTCTATTTATGCCAATATAAGCTTAACTCAATTGGAGTGAGGAGGACGTTTGCGATGAAGCAGGGGAATTAGATTTAGTTTAGTTTGCGTGCGAAACGAGAACATGGGTTATGCTCAACGATTCGTACATGTTTTATAACATATTATACGTTTGGATTAAGTGATATCCACTGTGAAATTCCAAATGTAATTCCTAACGTACTGCACAGCTTTAAACTCCCTGTTTGAATTAGAACTATATAAGTAGTGAGATCTAATGGATTCTAATAATAATTTTCATTCATGTTGCCATATCGTTTGATATAGTGTATCGATCAATATCAAAGTTTAGTTTAAGTTTGTCGTCCGCGTTAAAATTCAGTTTAAGTGGAACATAATGTCCCGTAAATGGCAATCGTGAAGAAAAAAAGTTATAGTCACAAACTGTCATTAATCCATTGAATAGCCTATAACAATTAAGTGGAGAGATCTGGCCTGATAACGAATATAATTCCATACGATCCTAATTAGCCTTTATTAATTCCCTAATTTTAGAAACAATAATGTAAAGTTTCAAGCAATAATGTTGTTCAACCCATTCGAGACGACGGTTTTTTTCGAACACGGTCCCAAGTAGCGAAATTTTTTTTTCTTTGCACTGTTCATTTTTAATAAAAAAAATTTTTACTATGGAAATCACCCAATTCGTAAGTGAATTCACATAAACAAGATCATTGCACACCTGGTGTGCAACTCGCTCCTCGGAACATTTTTATTGCGAGGAGCGGATTGAACACCATGTGTGCAATGCAAGGTAAAATAAAAATACAACATTAAAAAATTTATAAATATTTATTTAAAAAATAAATAATATGAAACCATTATTTTGCTTTCAATAATAAAAAACGGAATATATTGCAAAAAAAATGTTTAAAAAATAGCAAAAAGTTAAAAAAAAATTGAATAATGAAAAAAATAACATGAACGAGAAATACATTTTTAGAAAAATGTCTAAAGATAATAAAGTAATGTTACTCAGTAATAAAAAACAAAACATAATTTGTAAATATATTTTTAGGAAATAGTACACTGATCATGAAGTAATTATACACTAGTTGGTTGATGGTAGCGCTTCAAACATTCTCCCAAACATAATCCAGGATTACCGACATAAGCAGGGCAAGAATAACTACTACGTTTATATTTCCCTTCTTTGTGGTACTGTCGGCAGTTCATAGTATTTTACATCTAAGAAAGGCTCGAGATAATTTTTAGATTTTTTGGTACACAGTAAAACCAATGCCAACTTTCGTTTTCCTGTACTTTACACATTTCATTAGTTCATGAAAAATCTTATTTTGACGACTAGTATACTCAGAATAAGTGATAATTGCACATTACTGTTATTGCACACACGGTGTGCAATCGGTGTCGAATGGGTCAAGTAGGCACTTCTTTTTCATCTCAGCAAACATGAGAGAAAGATTACCCCCATTCAAGTAAATTTTTGATAGCTACAACTAATTCATATATTATCATTCCGCTTTTTGCATATAAATCCCGTTGACGCGTTGACACCTTTCCTTTTAAATGTATTACTGTCTCCGCAAAATACGATAATACGTGTGCCATATGGATATTTTATTATTTCACTAGGTAGGCAAGAATTTACCCATGAATTATGGAATATATACCTCTTTGTCACAATCGTTGTAAAATATAGTAACCATCGTACATGAATTCTTCTACACATTTCTACTAGACCAAAAAGTCTAATGTTCAAACGAATGATATACCACTTTTTGGTATAATCAGCAATAGTATATACGTTGCATGTAATAATTTGTAACCTCCGGACCCCAATTGACCGTGTCGGATGTTTACCATCTGTATATTCGTAATATGATAATATATACCTGAAGTTACAATTCGACATTTATATTTCGTATTTGACTAAGTATTTTTGTTTCGAATTGAATGGGCTTTAATGTGTTGTTCATTTACCCACTCCTTCCACTGAATTTTATCTTTCTCTCCAGTTGTGGTTATTACCATGCACACAAATCTTCTCCAGAAAAAATGTAATCCGTTAGGTGTAATAAGAGTCGGTATGATTTTAAAGATTATTCATTGGACACGTACCAAGTATACGTCAGATTCTTCGGCCAAAGAGGAAGTGCTAAATTAATTTAAGTGAAACAAGGAAACAAGGAAGACAATTCGATAAAATGCAAAATTATAACGGGTTGGAACAGGATAAGAAGAATACTATAAAACTGGAAAACACCCACCTAACTAATTACTCGACACTCTAAACGAAAAGGTAACCATGACTCATAATAAACAGCGGAACAATATTGAAAAAGAAGATAAAATCAATATTGAACTCATTTTAATTTAATGATGAAACAAGAGTGCAAATTTCTAGATGTAAATGAAAAGATGCAAAATACTACATTTGTTCGCCACCCTGAGTCCCTAATACGTTTTTTTGTTTGAAAGAATGGAAACTAGATTCATTTCAAAGTTATACCACGGAAAGGTAGGCCAGTTTTTTGCAGTACCGCCACTTACACCACCAATAGGTACCAAGTACTTTCCAAGGGCAACTACTTTCCTTCAACACAATGCAAAAATATTTGAGACGGTTATTCCAAAAATATTCTACTTTAAACGTTATCTCAAACTTTTATACACAAACGGACAATGAATATGTATGTATATGAGGCAAAGTCAAAAGCGGAATGTCAATATTAGTTTATTGTGTATTGAGAGTCGATGAATATTACAAAATTGCTACAACACAGTTATTCTGGAAACGCCGCAAATTTTCAAACTAGTTTTTGAAAAATTCCCCACATCTCAAAAATTCTATCAACGGGATTTAGCGAAGTTGAAAACGATATTAAAGAAATGCACGAATATGACTGAGATTACCATCTACCAAAATATGTTTTGTTTATCAAAACTTATAAATGTAAGAACAATATCACTCGGCTATTGTCATCTCTTGCCCCTCCCTGATTACCAACAGCAGATATAGCCAACTAAATTACTAATTTGTAGTACAATTACTTACGTATTTAGTAATACCAGGAAGCTCACGAATTAAACAACCAGTTTTGTTGGAATAATGTTCCTCAACTGGTTCATCGTCTAGGTATTATTCGTTGGCAGGCTCCTCGACAGGCATTTCGTGCGCTTCGGTACTCGCAGATTATCAAAACAAGCGAGGCAGCAAAATTATCTACTATAAGTTATCACCATAGGATCGTGTGCAAATCAACGCTTCAATCACAATTATGTAGTATAACAAATGTACAGGAGAGAGATTAATTACTAAATTAGTAAAACTGAGAAAATCGACATTTAGGTATATGATAAAAGTCTTGGAACAACTCCCAGTATATCTAATTTTTTAATTATGTACATTGAGTTATAATAAGAAAAACCTAACGGAAGAAACATAAACACACAAGAAGATGTCACCCATTTGAGTTACACATTTGACCCGTATCAAATCAACACCGCAAATGTATATGGTTGTCTTTGAATTTCGTATCTGAGAGTAAATGCTATTGACCACATATCGGGTGAGAATTATTTTTGAAGGAGATTATTTGAGGAGATTATTTTTGAAGAATTATTCTAGGAATACACATCACAAAATTTCAATACAACTATTGATCTTTCCTTGGAGGTTGGTTATTCAGTAAATGTTAACGACTTCAGAATATTAATAATACGCTCACTGGCCGTTGTCTTAAAGGGAACGCCAAACATGTTACAAGTATCAAGAAATAAAAGTTGTTGTGGAACGCGGAATACATCCAATGACAATTCCTTAGTGTGCAGCAAATGACTTTCTCAGCCACATTGGCTGTAGTAGTTTCAGTTACGTAATATGTACATCAAATATTACCTTATCCTTAGTGGCATGCGTATAGCAACGTTACAACATATGTAATATTCTAATTTACTTTCCATTTGAAATTTACACTTTCTAACATATATTACATTGTACTTAATTTATTCGGGGGAAAACGTTTGCATTTGAAATAGTAATTCGCATCACTTCAATTTACTACATAAAAATGGAAGGTCTATAAATTTAGATTATATCGTATTGGAGTCAATGAATTGACAGTAATTTTTCCAAACAAAAAAACGTTTGTATGCCACTTAATAGTAAAATAAGAAAAACAACTCTTCATCTATACACCATTATAATGGCATTAATACGCAGAGAATCACTGCTCCTTTCTTTTGTGATATTTGTATTCTTTGATCGCATATTCAGTAATAAATTAATGCATTCATCGGATATCAAACAACAGAAACATTTCATTCTTAAGCAAATTTTTCCCTAAAATAAGGAAACTATTCGAAATTACATGATGACGTAAGGAAACTTCTGGGGCACTTTAATCTTACATTATTTTTTAATTGTTCTCTACCTGATAGTGCACTTGATATTAAGTAAAGACATGTTTTACATTCACTCGTTTATCAAAATCTGTATACGGCCTTCCATTTCAAAATTTGAAGTAATAATTATAAAGTTTTGTTTTTTACATTTGCCCGTACATTTGTTATTATGGTTTGAAAAATATTGTATATATGTAGCTACTGTAACGATGTCTGAATCTTGTCACTTAGAGCGTAGCACATGATTTGTAATTCTGGGTGTCTCATTTTGCGTTTTTTCCGTTGCGCAAGCAGAAGCAAATCACTACCCTGTCACTTTCATTCCTTCCATACGAGAAGCATTCTACCGGAACCGATAACAAACATTTTATTGCGTTTACAAGTTTTAGCCATTTTTTCTTCATGATCCGAACGATAACGATATCGAAACGGTCGACGGAAGTCGTCCTTATTCAGCAACAATCACTTGCAGAAAGGTACTGTACCAATGTATATTATATTCATTGATAGCAGATCGTCGGATTAATGTATTGGCTTGTCAATTTGAATTAGTAACATGCAAATCAATCTCGATGAAATAACGTCCATACATTCAGATTTTTGTGTTCCGTTTATTTTTGGTGTGCAAAAATATGGTAACGTAAATAATAAATCATATTTCATTCTATAACTCGACAACAATAATATTGATTTAAATATTTCACTGTACGGGTCATAAGGGTTTACAACTAATTTTTATCAAAACCTTACTGATATTAAGAAAATATCGTATATGTGTTAACAGTAATTGTTACTGCCTCGTCAACCTACGATTTAAATTCCACCTGTAAGCTGAACTATCAAATGCGATGTAATAAAGGGGGGACGCAAATTATTGCAGTACGGCACGTAGCCTATCCGTTTGCATATATATTAAAAAGGTGCAACCGAACTATTTACAGAAAAGAGCAAGGAGAAGAACAATTCTGGAAAGGTTGATGTTCGTTGGAGTAGGGGGTGGTAATACCGATTATTCTCCATATAAACTGGAGCATCGATAGATTCATTCGAAACCCCTATTCCCATGCACTGGAACCCTGTTCCAGAACGAAAATTATACGATTTTTACCACAAATATTTCTTATGTTATTCTACTCCAGAATGAATGTCTCCACTAATCATGCGCTATTTTCCATATATATATTTACGTTAATGTTTGACGTCCAAATATATTATTCCTTACTTGCACTAACATATAATTGTATTTCGCGCTTTTTCCTCGAGATCGAATTGTAGTACCTCCGTTTCACGCTAATGTCGCACAATTTCAAAGCTATAAACACATTCCTAATCTTCCTGTCCTCGCGCATTCGAGCTTATGCGCGGTTGCGATGTTCTTCATTCTTTTGTTTTGTGCAAATGTCGTCACACGCAGCAATTCTTAAAGAAATACAACATATGCAAAAAGTAACACCAGGAAACGAGAGTTCTTCTTTATAAGAGGATCGAGGAATTCACAAATTCATCAAAAAGAATCGTACATTGGAAAGAACGATACTTGAACGCAAGGAGCATCATTAGTACAGTCTAACCTAAAAAAGGAAGGAATCCTTCGCTGCGAGAAGTTGTGAACATGTTGTTCAGGTCACGGAACCTCACTTTGTCCTTCTGGGACTCGAATCTCTGTACGAGAAAGCGTCTCTGACCGCAGATGACGAATAAGGTGCAATTGGAACTTACCAAAGCGCACGCGTTTGTAAAAACAAAGGACCACATATACGACTGCCGTTTTATAAGTTGGACCCCCGGACCGGTCAAAGGTGTAGCAGAAAATTTCTAGTCGAACTTTTACCCGTCCAGAAAGCATACACCTATACATCGTCGAGATTTTATGCAAAAAAAAAACACTGGCTTGTTTACTTAATTGAGGCGATCTTCTCGTTTCGGACGATATTAAGACTGTACGGTACAGAGACCGAACGCGGGAAAGGCGATAATTGATATTGGAGTCTATTCATTTGAGACCTTACTCGAGCGAAATATTGTTTATAGTGCGGAATAGACGTTCAGTTTCAATTTGCTCGACAAGCAGTCGCTACACAAATAAAACAATCGAAGGCACGGCGACAAAACGTTCCGATGTCGAGATCAGGAATAAAACTGGCATGGCCACCACTATTGTCGCAGATGCACTAAATGACGCGTGAGTAACAACGGCTGCAAAGTTATCCACCGAGCAGCAAGGAGCCGATTTGCTGATCGAAAGAATGGATAAGCCTGAACATGAAATAGAGCTGCAGCTAGAAAATTTGAAATGTTATCGGCGCTTGTTTAAAGCGGGATTGTCCACCACGCCCGACAATGCACAAGGATATTGCGCTACGATTGTCTAAGATAATGAAAAAATTTTCACCGGTGGAAGACGTAAAGAAAATAACTAGAACATTTTCTACAACAGAAAATGGTGTCTTCATTGCTGCACCTAAGTTGAATGCTGATGTTAAGTGAGCTTTGCAGAAGGCTGCAATTAAAAGAGACAAACGTATTGAAGAAAAACACGTAAGTTTGGCACCCTACATTGGTAGCACTCTTCGAGGTGCTGCGTGACGTAGGGAGTCTTCTTGTTTCTCTCCAAAGAAAGAATCCTTGTTCAGGAAGAGTTTATATTAGCGAATCTAAACGCTTCCCCCAAAGACCCGTAAGTGGTCACTACCGTCGACGAATGGCTTTTTGCAGCCAAACTAGTAGAAAAGTTCAAAACAGTAAAAACGCTCGAGAACTTCAAAGGATCTGAAGATTCCTAGGAAGACACAAGATTCGAAGATCCGAAAAAACCGAAAATGCCTTCTCCGTCTTCAAATGTACAGACATCAACCGGCAACGTTGGACGGGCACCTGCGATCGCACAGCAGCAGCTACAGCAGCAACACATGTTGGAGGAAGACACCATTGCGGAAGGAGGGGCAATATGAAAAATGACGTTAAACACAACGGTTCGTTCGTTGGCTGGTCGTCTAAGACTCTTTAGTCAGTATTAGTTAATAGTAAATAAAGATCCCGCCATACATGAGTTACTTCAAAGTTATGGAATTATAATATATCAGCCTAACGAACTGTCAGAAGCGTGACTCTTAAATTTTGCCGTGCGAAACAAAAGAACGCTGAAATTATAAAAGGATCAACATTCCTTTCTGTGCAAAAATGTCACCATCCACTTAAATCACAGTCATATTGATGAATCGAAGGATGGGATAATAAGGCTATTAGAGTATATTCGGTCTCCGGCGGTACGATTCTTGACAAAAAGCTATCCGGAATAGTTTTCCTGCAGCCATCGTAAGATGCCTTCATGGAGGATGAGGTTCCCTGTGAGAGGAAACGAGTCAATCAATCCTGGGTTTGAACAGGGTTAACCCACCTGCAGTTAATGACAAGAGTAAAGGAAACCATGTCGTTGTCTCCCAGTACGGAACAATAAGAATCCCGGTTGCTCTCACGTGCGCGGTCTTTCTTAATAATTTCGGAATAATTGCGAAGGGCGGAAACGTATAAACAAACCAACGTCTCCATTTTAATGTAAAAGCGTAAATTGCGGCCTCTCTCAGGCATGAAACATATCTATTACACTTCGCATTTGACCTGCCGGCAATTAAATAGATCTCCGATAGACCGTGGACATTTATTATGTTTTCAAAGGTATAATCTGAGAGCTCCAAGTCTGTTTCTGTTTCTAACATCCGCGAGTATTCATTCGCTTCTGCATTATTCGTAGATCTGATATACGATGCAAATATCCGTATATCGCGTTTTTCACACACTCTCCGAGACTGTCTAGCTACGGAACTGAGATCCACGAACCTCCTTCCTACTTTCAGATTTATATGCGCCATTACCGTCTTATTATCGATCATTATTAATACGTTACAGCGCCTCTTGTATAGTATAAAAGACTTTAAACAGAAAATAGCCGTTAGCAGTTCCAAACGATTTGTATGTAATGTCAATTCCTCCCCTTTTCAATATTCGTGACACCAACGCCCTTCAAAGAAAACACTTCAACACGTACGAGACGGATCTGGGAAAATCTCAAAGTCATAAGATGATTCATTAATCGAGTTATTGACAGACAATGTGTTATTCTCCAGGAATGGAAATTGTTCATTCGCATTATCACATACATTCATTCATGCAAACACCCTGTTTCATCCCAAGCAAACGAAGCGCAGTGTCTCTGGAAAGTCTTGGAGGAAACACGGTAATCATCCGGCTTTTACAATGTTTCCATAGACACTCCAATAAACCTTAAAATTATCCATGTGGCCAGGAATGAGTACCCGGGTTATTTATGTCGGGGTCTTGATTTATATTCCCTTCTGCGCAAGCAAGGACAAGGAGGAACCAATACATATTTTCCTGGGATGTATCACCCCCCCCCCCCCCAACACACTATTTGGGGCCTCAATATGGGAGGCCGGATTATGGGAGGCCCATATAAGGGGGGCTCCAATAGGGGGAGGAGGAACCCTACTCATTCTACTACCAAACGTTGTATCACATAGATTCGAACCACAGAACAAATCACTTCCCTTTTCAACCAGCGCACAAATTACATCTCTTTCGACAATTAAACAGTTCACACCCATCAGAACAGTTCAGCAGAGTATCTCATATACACAGTAACAAAGTTCTAGCATTAAACATCCTATTATTCGAGAGGGACTTAGGAATATCTCTCATCGCGCAATCCGCATACCAGTAATTTCGGATCGAAGATTTACAACAATCGGTGACGCGGTCAGTCAATGGATCCGTCGTATCGGACCCGATACAAAGAGAGAAGCAGAAATCCTCTCGTGTATCACGCGGTATATGCATGATAGCCTCGTACTTTACATTATTTGATTCCAGAGCTGCCAAAAGATCTCTTTCGAATCATTTCGTATATAAACGACCATTTCTGTTAGCTGGCCAGTACGAGCCTAATGTCCATACGAATCTCGCAAAATCTCTTATGGAATAACTCCCGTCCTTACTGTATGTATTGAAGAGACCGTCAGGTTTCCTAATATTACCATTCAGAAGCTCCATTGTCATCTTCATCGAATTGGAATTGATTCCCAAGATTTCACAATTTTGGGATGGGTTCAAAACGCTTTCCTTTTTATTAAACATGAATCCTAAAAACATTAGGACCCATATATTCGCGCGAAGATTCTCTTTGTAATGTTGATATGATTTAAAACTTCATAAGATATCATCGAAAAATATCGCGGACAAAAAACCACGGTTCCGCAAGTACCCTATAACACGAATAAAAATGTTCGTAAATACGAAGTTTCTACTAAATGGCAAACAATTGTGACTGTTCTGTCATCCTTAAATAGGAAACGCAAACATTTTCTTTGATCTTTGGCTATTGGAACCAAATAATAAGCATTTTTCAAATCGATAGTAGCCGTATAGTACCCGGGGCTAATTAAACTATTTGTTACCTTCCAGTCGTCGAATTTAAAATGTTCGTGTGGAATGTACTCAATAAATCCTTTAAAATTCAAAATTAGCCTGTGTCGTCCATTAAGCTTCGGTACCAAATATGTTTTCGACAAAATTTATCATTGGTAGGAATACATTTTCAAGTACTCATCTCGAATCAAGTTTTTCGATATGTTCTGTAATTTGTAACTGTTCGTGTTCAGACCAGACGGAATCTATCATAGTTCGAAACTTGTGTAACCGGAAATGCGAATGTAATTATATAATCTTGAAGCCACGTGAGTAGGATGGGATGCTTATTTATTAACCAATACCGAATAAAGAATCGTATACTACCCGCCAACAAACGTACTGTTGTATTTAGTGCCATTTCCCGTAATGCCGATCATTACGTAATGGTGGCTTCTTCCGGTCTGTGTTGCTTTCATTGCTACTGCTCTACGATCGTCGGTGCGAAACGTCGCCGGTTGATGTCTGTACATTTGTCGACGCAGCGGGCCTTTTGGGTTCTTTGGCATTTTCGAATTTTGTTCTTCATAGGAATCTTCAGATCCTCTGAATCACTCTCGAGCGTTTTGGCTCTTTTGAACTCTCTTCTAGATACTTTCCAAAAAGCCATTCGCCAGCAGTCGTGACCGATAACGTGTCCTTATGGGAAGCGTTGAGATTCGCTAATGTGAAACTTTTCCTGACCTGCTGTCTTTGGAGAGAAACAAGAAGTGTCCCGGCGTCATTCAACACCTTGAGGAGTCCGATTTTTCCTGTTTTTTTGTTATCAGGACCGCAGAAATGGTCTTATCAATTGCACCAATGCAGGATATCAGGCATACAAGTTTTTCGCCAATAAGTTTGTCTCTTCTAATTGCAGCCCCCTGCGAAGATGCCCTGACATTAGCATTCAACTTAGGTGCAGCAATAATGTCACAATTTTGTTTATCTCTTCCGCCGGTAAAGCTATTTTCAATACCTCAGTCCATCGAAGCGCAATGTCCTTGCGCACTGCCGGGCCCGGTGGACAATCCCGCTCTAAACGAGCACCCATAACATTCAAAATGTATTCCTGGAGCTCTATCTCATGTTCAGGATTATCCACTCTTTCGATCGACAAACCAGCTCCCTGCTGTTTGGTGGACAACGTTGCAGCCGTCGTTACCGACTCATCATTTCCTGCATCTGTTACAATCATGATGGTCGTGGCTGCTGCATTTCAAATCTCGATTTCGGAACGTTTTGTCGCCCTCCTCTCGACTGTTTTATTCGAGTAGCAACTGCGCGTCAAGGAAACAGAAACAGAATGCAGAAACAGAAAGTCTATGCCGCACTGAACGGAATCTTGACCTCGAGTGAGGTATCGATTGAATCGATCACGATTGCGGTTTTGGCCTGGTCATAGATACATATATGTATGTATATGTGTATATATGTGTGTGTGGGATCACGTTTCGCGAAAGAAATACGAAACCGTGAATTGAGTATATTCGTTTATAAGGTCGAAGAATAAAAAACATTAAACTCTGAATAAAAGGAAATTAAACGCTCACATCACGACGTCCAGCGGGCAATTGCCGGTCCACGTCTGCACGGCTGCGATTTCACTCTCCCCCTCACCCTTTCTTTCATGCATTTGTTTGGCTCTACATATATATATACATATAATATATATCTGTATATACAGGGTTCGACGCCAAAATCCGGACAAATCAAACATTTTTTTGAAACGTAATTTTCATTGCAATAATAGAAAAGTAAACAATTTTTTTGTTAATGTCTTGTTTGTTGAGTCATAAAGAAAACATGCATTCAATATAACCCCCCTCTGCTTGAATGACCGCCGTCATTCTCGGTCTGAATCTGTCGCAGGCCAGTTTTAACGAGCCTCGGTTCATATCGGCGAATGCCGCTTCAATAGCGGCTCTTAATGATGAGACATTAGGATGTCTGGACTTGTTGGTGACCCTTTCAATCACGCTGCATACATAATAGTCGAAAGGACTTAAATCTGGGCTGTTGGGAGGCAGAAAATCAGGTTATAGCGTTCAACTCGCTTTGTCCTGGCAGCTTCGGAAAGCATCTGTCTCACTTTTATCGCATAAGACTTGTAGCGGAGGTCCTCCTCGACGATTCGACGCATAGTTTTTTCGCTTACACCGATAATCGACGACAATTTTCAGATCGACTGCCCTGGATCCTCAAAAATGGGTTCCTGAGCCCGTTGAATGACTTCGGTCGTCCTAACAACGCTCTCCTGCGAGTGACTTTTCCTGGCCGGTATTGCAAAACCTTCGCTGGACTTCTCAGACTCGTCATATCTCGCGACAACATTATACACAGTCGATCTTGGGTATCCGAAGAATCGTATCATTTCTGTCGCTGAGCGCCCAGCGCGAATACTTTCGATAATCGCGGCTCATCGATTATACTCTGCACTTTGGTTTACCATAATTAGAGTTTTGAGGTTATGAATGTTTATTACATGCTTCAAGTTATTTGGTTGCCAATAGCGACATCTCCAAGTGGTATAGAACGACGCCAAATTTACATTGAATTTTGTCCGGCTTTTGGCGTCGCAGCCTGTATATATATAATACATCTCTCTCTCTCTCTCTCTCTCTCTGTCTATATATATATATATATATATAGTACAGTGAAACAAATGCATGAAAAAAAGACAGAGGGGGAGAGTGAATTCGCAGACGTGTAGGCGTGGACCGGCAGTCGCCCGCTGGACGTCGTGATGAGAGCGTTTAATTTCCTTTTATTCAGTGTTTAATGTTTTTTATCCTTCGACATAGTAAATTAATATACTCAATTCACGGTTTCATATTTCTTTCACGAAACGCCCCCCCCCCCCCCCCCATATATATATATATATATATATATATATATATATATATATATATATATATATTTAACCTCGCCGATGTTCGGTATAACCTTTTCTGGACAGTAAGAACGCGACAAGAACTTTTCTGCTACACCCTTGACCGCTTCTGTAAGTCTAACTCACAAAAACCCGCGTTGTGTGTGTTGCCTTTTTTATTTACAATGGCGTGGTCATCGGTAAGCGCCGAGCGCACTTTAAGTGTCGATCTTTGTCTGACCTCGTACAAAGGATACTGCCTCTTTTTTCGTACAGGAATTAGTGTCCCTGTACGACAAAGTCAGGTTTCGTGACCTGCGGTTACAGCCGCTTTTACGTACAGAGGTTAGAGTCCCTTTGTGACGAACTGAGGTTTCGTGATCTGTGGTCAGAGCCGCTTTTTCATATATACATTTGGGTCCTTGTACGACGAAGTCATGTTACGTGATCTGAACAACATATTTACAGTTCGTCGGAGCGAAGGATTCCTTCCTTTTTTAGGTTAAACTGTTCTTTCCATACTTCTTGCGACCAATTATCTTCCCTTCCCCTTCACGAGTTTTCTTGAGTAGTTCCTGGCTTCGTCTATCCTTTTCCAATTACGACCTGTCGTTTCTTCCTTTTCTTTTTCCCATATTTAATATTTCTTGAACAATTGCAACGTGCCACGACACTTGCACAAAACAAACGAATGAGGAACATCGAGAACACGCATAGATTGGAGACGCGAGAACAGGAAGATTAGTATATTTTTATTAACTATAAAATTGTGCAACACTAGCGTGAAACGATAATACTACCATTCAATCTCGAGAAAAAGACGCAAAATTCAATTAAAGTACCTTCTCCTAAGTGTAATTTTTAGTGAGGTATAGGGCGACAGGGCGACTTTCACGCGTCAACGCCACACGTACAGTCAGTGGGAGCAATTCTCCCTGCATTGTACATGTTGCTGTGTTCCGTGGCGGAACACTGGAGTTTGCATACACAACATTCATAATTGCGTCTCATATCTTTATCGCATTTAAAAAATCTCTAAAGCGTTGCAATGCGTATGACAAATATCAACTCTCAAAGTGTAAATGATGAATTTGTATTATTATTATAACATGTAGTACCGTGCGAGAATATGCAAAAATATCAAAGATCTTCATGCTCATACAATCTAGAACGATTCTTATCATTATATAAAGTACTAATTAATTTATAAAATACTACTTAATTGCTATAATTACATATTACGTTTTTCCTCATTTAATGTAAGACTTCTTGGCGTTACGCATCCTGTGTTGAGTTCTAGTACATTCTCTTTCATTGATTCATACTGTATGCTGTTACTTTTATCGTCAAATTTTTGTTTATCTTCAATGTTACATATGCTAACCTTGTAAATACTGTAATGCATAAAAATTATTTTCGACAGATTTTGTGAAATTTTTCAGTAATTATATAATTGGCTTATCACTTAGTTACAATATGGTATTTGGTATTATGTTGTATTATAAAATTAATTAATTGAGAATTTGCGCATTACCACCGCGTGAAAAATGTATGCCTGCGGTAATTTTAAGATCAAGAACGATACGACATGTATTTATATACACATCGCATATTTATTATATTACGTTACATAATTCGGATTTTAGGTATCAGTTAATATTTTCTCTTCGAAATTCTGCATATGTAATACAGGTGGGCTACGTGTGCTAGATCCCACACGTTATGGCATTCTTCCCTGCAATATTACATATTGCGTATTATAATTCTTTTGAAAATGTTCCTTTTTAATTAATTTGCACTAGATTAAGCCTTTTTAAGGTGAAATTTTATAGGGGCGATCACTACAGAATATAAAATATTCTCTGGAGAGGAAAGTAACAGCAGCCACATCGATAGAATAAGAAATGTATTTAAAGACATGTGTCGCCCTATAGTCCGCAGCATCGCAAGTCATTAACAAAAGACGGAAGGGATCGCTGTACGTCATTGCTCGACAAACACCGTGACCGAAAAATCTCCGCAGTTCGACAAACTTTTTGTATTTACAAATTACAACCCTTCCTCTAGTATATCAGATACATCTCACCAATATCAAGACGTCCCTCATTTAAATATATATATTGAACGAAGATGAGGTTTCAAGTTAATTCTTAACAATTTTTTCCATTTATATATGTGAAAGACGTTGCATATAAACACCCATTTAGAGCCACAAAGACCTAGACGGTTATTTTACTGAGACGTTTACTCTTTGCGATACTTGTTCCAATTTATTTTATTTAATTCTTTGTTATTAGTATCGGCATATAATTTTATTTGTACAACTACAGAGAAGCACACAAAATCTGAATCTTTCAATTATTTTGAATACTCAGGAAATATTCAATCCTTATTATACGTATATCTTTGCAATTATAGTGTGTTTACTTTTTATGTCTTGATACATATTCTAATGAAATAGGATTGGATGTTTGCTATAATACCAGGTATTTGTATTGTTTCAACTTAATATATACATTCGAATTACAGTCAGTGTTATGAGCATTTAACTATATTCTTTCTGAACAAACTATTTCCATAAACAGAGTGTATATCTGGAATTTTGTTCATTATCGAAGTTTATCAACTCGATGGGGTGCATGTATAAGACCGGAATATTTGCCGTCATGTTTAGTAGGTCCATTCGTCCTTGCTTTAAGTATATCCTTCCTGAATGTTGCAGTTATTTTCCAAGATTCTTTGTAATAATGTAAGTGACCGTACCAGTAAATTAATTTGGATTACTTTCTGTTGTATTTATCGATAGCTCTGGAAACATAGAAAGTATTTCCTATATTTCGCACTAATTAACTGAGTGTAATTTCAGAAAGACTGTGACACTTAAGAGGATTCCGGCCATTATTTGTAATGAGTGAATTACGTAAACGCATATTTTGTGGTTCATTATTATTAATTACGTTTAGTACATAATCAACAGGTTTTCCCCGTTTCTTGAATGACGATATTTATTTTGTAATATGGCGTATCAAAACCTCGTTGGGTATGTAATTACTTATCACTTACAATTCAGTTTTTTTTTTGGTCAATTATTCTCGTACGATCCGAATCATATATATTTATCCTATGAAGTATTCACCATCAGCGGAAATAGGTAATTGCTGACATCTCCATTTCATAGTTAACTTTCAACTTACTAGGCTACCTTCAGTAAATTTTCTAGATTTCGTTTTACTGCGTTAATAGCGACACAGTTGCACTGTTGTTTTCCACTATAAAATAGGAATAAATGCACCTCCTCCGTATACTGAGTCATATTTTAGGAATTGTGTTTATTAATATCTCGAGAAGATGACTGTTATTCAAATACGATGTATTTGTCGGTATTTGAATTTATATGCAAACCACAAAATAACAGAAGCTTCTCAAATTGCTAGCGCTAATAACATTATTCTGTTATAGTGTTCAGTGTGCCCACACTTTTGACGATGTCACAAGTCTTAGACGTTCGACAAGTTCAATTTTATCACCCAATGAAGGTAAATGACATATTATTCGGTGCCTGGTATTTTTTTATTTATTCCATTTCTGATTTTCTTTTGACATTGATTAATGCAAAATAGTAAACAATAGGGGATTGATAATATTTTTACGCGTGTATGATTTACTACACGTAATGTTATGTGCCGTTAGTTAATATCGGCGAATTGCAACGTCTCCAGTAAAATACGTTTTTAATTTCATAAATTTTCTCTGGTTACATTCGAGAATTTTTTATAACCTACTTTGAAGCCATATTTGAAACCAGTACGGAAATTCTGGGGGATTTCCCATACCTTTTTTATAACAATATTAGCATTTCCAACCACCCCAAATGAGTTACAACTTAGCTTTACCCTACGGTTTTTACAACTATATCATGCACATAACAGATTCATTACAAAAACCTGACACCAAACGAAAGTTAGCCCATTTCCGGAACAAACATCATAAATTTTGTTTGCAATATATGTGGAACACATTCGGAACTATTATGTAGGTTTAAGCTAATAGATATACCCATTTCCGGTAACGAAATGTTAAAAATTCTACAGCCTTGTCATGTGTGGGTTATATACGTGTCGATAATACAATTTAGCTTCGTCTTTCTCTTCGATGTGTAAGCATAAATGGATAATTATTTTCTTCCTTGCTCCTTCAAATTTAGACAATTGCACTGGATGGAAAATAAGTATTATTAATTTCACTGTATGGAGATTATCTCGTTTTCGGGGCCGTTCGATTGATATCTACCACTTTTTTATTGTTTTAATTACCATCAACTTCATCTTCATAGATTTCATCGACGTCATCATCGTCATAATTCTGCTATTACCATTCGTTGTTACCTCGTATACAAGCAGGTTTTGTAATAGATAAGTTATTATTCTATATAAGATAATGACATATATTTATGTCGCTTATCATTGTAATACTCTAAACTATAGTGAATGGTAGGACATATTTCTCAACCGGAAAATATGAAACGAAAATATTTGCGTCTTCTGCAAACAAGACGCCCGTTTTCAATTAGACTACGATCTTTAGATTTACAAGCATATTTGTTGTTACCAGAAGCGCAAAGCTGTACTTCGGCTTTTAAACGCAAAACCCCACTAAACATATCACGCATTAACATATTAGTGTTCCAAACTCACAAAGAAAATGAATTTGACAGATTTATATATATTATCTATATTAAATTCATATGTAATATCAAAATCATTGTAATTTACAAAATATGAAGCTTCCCTGAAACAAAGTCTTCTGTTCTCACAATAAAAGCAATTCCAACTTTGGTACTAATTTATATAACACATTGTATTCTACGCTTCAAGAACGGTGATTTTGACGTCGAAGACCGGCAAGGCGGTGGAAGAGAGAAGGTTTTCGAAGATGCAGAATTGGAGGCATTACTTGATCAAGACTCGTGTCAAACGCAACAAGAATTGATCATTGACGCAACAAGCCATTTCAAAACGCCTGAAAATCATGGGAATGATACAGAAACAAGCAAATTGGGTGCCGAACGAGTAGAAGCCGAGAGATGATCAACGGCGTTTGTTTGCTTGTTGTGAAAGGTGCAATTGTGACTGGGGACGAAAAATGGGTTCATTACGATAATCCCAAGCGCAGAAAATCATGGGGATATCCCGGCCATGCTTCCACGTCGACGGCCAAACCGAATATTCACGGTTCCAAGGTCATGCTCTGTATTTGGTGGGACCATCTCGGCGTAGTGCATTATGAGTTGTTAAAACCGACTGAAACAATCACAGGCGATCGTTATCGAACGCAATTAATGCGTTTGAGCCGAGCATTAAAAGACAAACGGCCGCAATACAACGAGAGACATGATAAAGTGATTTTACAGCACGACAATGCTCGACCCCATGTTGCGAAAGTGGTCAAGACATACTTGGAAACGTTGAAATGGGAAGTCCTACCCCAGATCCAGACTCAAATATCGATTCGTGGATCGCTTCAAAAGATGACCAGTTTTTTCAACGCGGGATTCGTACGCTGCCCGAAAGATGGGAGAAAGATGGCCAGCGATGGACAATACTTTGAATCATAAACGTATAACCAGTTTTTTATTATTTCGGAAAAAAACAAAGTTGTACATTAACACATTGTAATTTACGTACACTGTATTTATGAATATGTTACCGTGAATGATACAAATTGGAGAATGTCGATTTTCACCGGTGAATGTGAACAGATACCAAATACTTCGGTGAAAGATCGAATATTTCATTACACTGTTATACATTCGGATCCTCTCTGGTGTGTGTTGACAATCAGAGATGTGCTCTGATGGAGCTCCAAAACAGAAGACGCAAAAAACAAGCGACTGGCTCTCTCCCGCCAAATCCTTTGTTCTGCTCGGAGTCCATCATCTTTGTCAGTCTTATGCAAGCTTTGATAACGCGAGCAACGTTTTCTTAATTTTTTTCCGATACCCCAATTTATACTAAATGGATACTGTATTAAATCGTGATTTGAATGTACTGTGTATTTAAAATTCTTGGTCATTCCTTTCAGAAAGAGAGGCGAAAAAGTTGCGTCACCCTTGTGACGTTTTATAGCGACTGAATTACGGAGAAGAAAATATAAATCCCTAACATGTTCAACATTCACCATTAGTGCATGGTGAATGTCAACATTTACCGGTGTAAGTCAGAAATAAGGGTATTAAGCAAATATTTCGGACATACACCAATCGACTATGTGAATGTTGACACTCACCGGTGAATGTGGTCATTATCCAGATTTCGGTCATTCACGGTAACAAATACACATTACACTCGATCAAATATCCCTCTGTTTCCACATTTACGGAATATATGTGATGGTATTATGAATATCGGTCCAATTACACTGAACTAACTTTGTTATCAAAATGCAGGAATCAGGAGGAGTAAAGTAACTATAAAAATTGGAATTAATGTGCAGATTATACACAGTCCAAAAAGAGGGCGTATTGCTTTAGCAGAAACATCGGATAGCGGAGTACGGGCTACAGTGTAATATTGTACGCAAAAATGTATAAATGGAGATCCCATGTGTCACCATTAACCGTTTAGGCCGGAACGTGGAACCCAACACATTATCGGAATTTCACACATAAATTTATGTAAATCTAAGCTTCCTTGCTAAACAACAATCCCCACCCTTACTCCAGGATGAGTATTCATTTGATTTATATAATTAGTTTGACATACAATTAGTTTTACATATAAAACAAGACAAGCATACACGAAAGCGACGTGTATATCATAGATTCAATTATAAAAACGTGTTTATCATAATTAGACTGTGTAGATAACCAGGCACAATCAGTCACTCCCGAAATGATGCATAAAATCCTACTTTGAATGTAGTAACAAATGGAAAATGGAAATTATTACGTCTAACATAAGAACAAGAAAAAGTATTTCTTCCCATTAACACAGAATTATCTATTCCAAAATTTGAGTTTAAACACTTTTACAACAGTTAGCAGACTTCCCGATTATTCTAGCTAATAAAAGTGTATTTCAAGAACTTAACTCTGAGACGAATCAAATTAACATAAATATACATGTACGTATTTTCTTTAGATCATGAACGCATTTGATATTCTTAACAAAATGCAACCGCGTACAGGATTAAGTTTTTCTCAGGTCAGTTCAACAACCATGAAAGGATCCTTTCCCGTGAAATGAGCTTCTGGTCCTGGAACATCTAATACGGATGTTTATTCATTGGAGTCGACTACACCGTTCACAGAGTAATCTGAAATTATGCCATTGTCAATTTTTCTGAATTCATGCACTGTAGCGCTGATCTGTCCCCCGCAAGTATGTAAAAGTCCTGCCGATCGACTTCACAAACTGGATCTCGTTTCTGACAGAATTCGTCATAAGGACATTCGACATTTCTCACCTCTCATTGATTTTCCATGCGGTAAAGATCTCCTTACATTAAGACCGTTCTCTTAGATACTCGAGTAAATTGGAGTGTCTGAAACAAATATGGTACCGTTGCTAAATTAGCATTGTACGACGTCTCGTTCTAGGTATAACAAAACGTAGTGTCACTAGTTGCACTCCAATACCGCCACACATTCAGAGTAAAAAAGTGGGAAACCCCCACCTCTCTACCCGCCGCGCAGTCTATCGTCAAAATATTGTTGTGCTCGATAGCGTCTTACGTTCAGAGTTTTGTGGCATGGTTTTTTTTAACTGTTTACGGGAGTTTAAGTGGTTTGTTTGAGTATGGAAAAACATAAAAGGTCAAGGGAAAAGGAAGGACGCGAACAAATTTGGAAGATATTGGAAGAATTGGAGAAGTATGCATTCGCAGAATTGATCGGAGGCATCGCTGCCACGGCATCTTTCGCCATTATAGTCCGACCTAAATCAATTGAAATATGGTGAGTAACTAAAGTTAATGCTACATCAAATCTTAACATTTGGCGATGAGCCCACGCGAGTAATGGGACATGTGATTCATCGAATGAAGAGAGAACTTGCACGAGTGGCATAGGCATTACCTCATTTATTCGACCTTCCCAGGCAACACGAACGCTTCCACCGGAAAATCGGGTCAGTCGGTAAGTGAGATAGGCGACTTACCGACATCCATACCTGCTCAATCGGCAACAAATCATCGATAAAGGAAAACTCGACCTACGACTTCAGAGGAATTTTGGGCAATCGTGTGGCCGTTGACATTATTGTTAGGACAACTGATCAACCTTTAGAACCAGTTAGAGGTACAGTCCATGCAGCGAGAGACGGGGAAAATAATAGAATTATGGGAGATCATTCGCGCACGGAAAACCCAAATGTGGGTGTATTAGATTCAGAACTGGTGGCGAGATGTACATACTCGTTCGCAGAGAGCATAAAGAAAGAATTGGACGACGGTCTACTGTTTGCATATCCTCGAGGGGAAAACTGTCTCCTATAGGCTCATAACCTTTTCGCTACGGCAGTGTCTTCCGTAGGAGCGTCACCGCTGTACGGGCCCGCGTTTCGCGTCTTCTATCGTTCGCATGGCAAACAACACACATTCTCCTTGTTTTTTCCCTACTTATTTAGAAGCTGACGGAAAATGTCGTTCTATTAATGATCAAGTGATATCAAACTGACATCGTCTATAGGCGCCGCTCGTATACACAAGTTGTCACGCTGATGTCGTCTATAGGCGACACTCGTACACACAGGTCGTCGCGCGGATGTCGCCTATAGGCAACGCTCGTAGTGAAAGGGTTAATCCAGAGCTGGCTGCCACTATGGTGGGAACGCCAATAAAAAAAAAACACGATTACGCTGGGGGATGGCAGAATCATAACGGTCCAGACGTGATAGCTTTCGTTCTATCTGTTTCGCTCCTGCTCAGTGAGAGCGGTGAGGAAGAAATCGACAAGAACGACTGGCTGGAATATCTCTGTGGCTTAGGCAAGTTGCTTGCTGAAGCCCATCATAAAGAAGCCTTGGCGAGAAGTACTTTCATATTGCCAGGTTTGGTGAAAAATATCAAAGATATGCTAGAAATGAGTCAAATCGATAAAAACCTCTTCTGAAAAAACTGAGCAGAAAATGCTAAACAGAAAAAGTCGATTGGGAAGGTCACTTTGGATTTGAGTCCTAAAGTGGCTCCAATAAGTGTTGCATCGAAATCTTTTAATCATTTAAACGGCAAAACCCCATTTCTGAAGAGCACCGTCCTGTCGATGATGGGAAAGAGCAGTCGTCAAACCTCAAATTCTCCAGAACTACCATGACGAGAAGGCTCAAAGGGAACTCGAGGTATTCGTCCCGCCAGAGGCATTCCATAATATCTCGCTATAAGATGGATCACCGACAGAAGGATTAATGAGCGTGGAGAATTCAAAGAATTCGTTAAAATGTTATCGAATATTGGTGCCATTCATCCTTGCCATTGTGAAGATCAATTTGTCACGCTCTTTTTTTTAGTCAACAAGCCAGATGGCACAAGGTTGTACTAAATCTGAGAAGCTGAATGGTTATATTAGGACAGGACACAACTAATTAGAAGTTATTATCAAAACTGGTTTCTGAAGGAGACTAAATGGCCCATGTGTACCTCCAAAACTCTTATTTTATGATTCCCATCACGAGGAGAGCAGATAATTTCTCTGGTTTCGTTTAGCGGAATATATACGCGAGATTGTTTGTCTGACGTTTAGTTTGTCTACAGCACCATTGACATTCACAAAGGTTCGAAATACCGGAATACATTTTCTACGCAAGAAGGACTTCCTTTCGGTGATTTAACTAGATGAATTCTTATGTATTGGTCTTACCTATTTGTCATGCAGCAGAAATGTGCAATCTATGATAAATTTTCTCGAATCGATCGGTTCCGTATTAAATAAAAAGAAAAGTAGGGTAATCCCTAGTACGTCCTGTCAATTCCTGGGTTTCATTCTGAATTCGGAGCATATGACCATGGGAATGCCAGAGGTTAAGAGCACAAAAGTTTTAAAAGTGTTTTAGACCAGTTGGGCAGGTAATCTAATAACGACATGCCCAATAAAAATGTTTAGCTTTCTACTGAGTGACCCGAGAGGAAGAAATTCGTAGCATTACTCCTTATATAAAATAACGAAATAAAATACGAAATTGTTAGAACATCTGGAGGAAGATTGCTCATGGTGGAAGCAAAATGTAATGTCGTCAGTCGGCAGTTGTAAAGTACACTATTATCGGAAAGTCATCCGTGCGGATGCCTCTCAGTCAGTTTGGTGAGCCTTTTGCGAAGGCGATGGAGCCCACGGTCTCTTGTCAGCAAAAGGAAGGAGCTGTCATATCAATTATTATGAACACCTGGCCGTGTTTTTGGTATTAAAGAATTTCGCGGATCATTTCCACGGCTGCTACGTTGTGCTTGGAGAAGACAATGCAACTGAATTATCGTACGTGATTCGTATGGTCGGAGTTCAGTATCCTCGCTTAAATAACCTCACTAGGGATATCTAGGAACAGTGCGAGTCTCAAAATATCTGGATCCATGCGTCGTACATTCCATCAAAGGAGAACGTCGAAGTGAATGGTCAATCTTTGTAGAACAACATTGACAGAGAATGGGAATAAAGGGGCAGACGCACCTGTGCATAATCAGAAAACTGGGAGCTCCTAAAATAGATTTCTACGCGTCCACAGTCAACGCAAAATGTCGTGATTCCTGATCGTTGTTTCAAGATCCGGGGAGTTCTTTGTAGACGCATTTCTGTTAAATGGAGCCGAAAATCCTTTTACGCTTTTCCTCCAATTGTTCTAATACCTAGGGCTTTACAGAAAATTATCGCAGATAAACCATGCGGTATTCCAGTCATCCCATATCGGACATCAAAACATTGGTTCCTCATCTTTTGTTATATTCTTGTGGGAGAGCTTTTAGTGTTTGGACAACTAGGTATCCTTGATTGCCGGCAAATTATCACGAAGGCATTTACTAGGAAGAACCTTTCTCTTTCTGCGACACAATTCATTTTGGTTTTATTAACAGAGGGCAGCTTAAAGCAATACTGACGACCAATCAAGTCTTCGGCGCAGTTTTGAGTTAGGCAGAATCTTGATCCGTACAGTTTCACAGAAACCGATTTGTTACAGTTTCTCTCAACAAATTTTGAAGCAGCAGCATCGCGTACGGCTCTATCAATTCAACGAGTGCAGGAATATCGCTGATAGCCAAAGGAAATTTCTCTACCAGTTTATTGATAAATCGGTATTTTAGAGGAGTGTATAGAAGTCGGCCCCGTATACCGAAGTAGGATAGAACACGGGACTGAAAGTAGTCTTTGGTTATTTGGAAAATTGATTTGGAATATTGAAAAAATAACCGTCACCTGAGAATAGCACTCTGGTCAGCGCTCCTAAAGTAAATCCAGAGCTTAAAACAGCGGCCACTGAAGCCGCGGTAACAAGGGATGCTCACATAGCATCACAGCAAGAGCGAATCTCTGCCTGTCTCACTGCTGTTGAAAAGGCTCTCTTGACTGACCTCAACGGCAACGCGGACGCCGAAAATCTCTTAGTCATTGAATATCTTTGTGACACCGGTAGACTATTGGCAGATCTACAACGAGAAGGATCGTCCGTTCGAAAAAGTCTTATTCTAACAGGCGTGGTTGGACCTCTTAGAGGCACGCTACAGAACTCATGTGTAGATGAGTGGTCTGCGATAAAAACTTAGATGAAAATCTAAAAACCGCAAAAGCATTGGAACGGTCGCTCAAGAACTGAAGCCATCGGCTAAAAATCTGCCACCGAAAAATTCAAAAAACCTCAAAACTTCACCGGGTTTTTACCTCACGAAGACGCAGACAACGAGTTTGGGCGGATACAACAAATAAAAGTCGCGATCGAAAAAGAACAGGGCATTCTGAAGGCGTACTCGTTGAAGAGACTGCAGTCAAACCAACCGTATCGAAAGTCGTATCAACAGAAGGATCGTAACTACTCGACACATGGACGTTAGATCACGTAGGAATCACTGCAGGCAGACTCATCCTCTTTAAGCATAAATGGCCTCGGGTTACATTGGGCCCGAACATTTTTTCGTGGCTCGAGGGTTACAAAATACCATTAGAAAATATTCCTTCTCAGGAAGAAATTCCGAAAGAAACGACTTGCATAACTGAGGAGAGATTTCAGATATCTTTACAGATCCACTAGTTCCTTGCGAAAGGCGCTATAGTATAATGCTTGCCCATCAAAAATCAATTTGTTTCTAATATTTTCCTTCTACCAAAACCAGACGGTTCAATGAGGTTAATCGTACACTTAGAGGGGCTTAGTTAATTCGTTAAATGCGAACACTTCAATGTAGAAAATCGAAAACCGTGATTCAAATAATAAGCCCCGGAGATCTTATGGCAAATATTAAACTAGAAAATGTATATTACCTGACCCTCTTTAATAAATCAGATAGGAAATTTGTTTGATTCCAATTTGAAAACAAATTATATTGTGACGTCTCGTTCTCAATGATAACAGGTAGTAGTGTCAGCTATGCTCAATTCCACAACGTTTAGAGTATTTCAATTTTTTAGCGTCGCCGGTCTTCCTAGCAACGTATGGCCTAGTAACACCTCATATTGTTTTGTTGTGCTGAACGATTCACACGTAAAGAGTAAATCTGCGCAAGGATTTATTAATATAATTTATCGATATAAATTATTTAACAAACTGGGAAAGGAAAAGAAAAGAAAGCGCTCTCGGTCACGTTCTAAGGAAAGCGCGAACAGGAAAACTGAGGAGAAATTGCAAAAAATGCAAACGCAGTTAGATAACCTTACTAATCTTCTCACGCAGTTTGTTAATCAACGAGATGAGAAAGCATTGGAAGGAAAAGATGAAGAATGTTATGTGGTATCTCAACAAATCTCAGGTAAAAATTATTTTTCCTACATCCTCATCTGTACTTTCCATATGAAAGGCAGATTGCTTGTTCCACACGAATAATGCACGTCCAACAAGGACAATAATATTTCTTTTTCTACATCCTCATCTGTACTTTCCACACGAAAGGCAGATTGCTTGTTCCACACGAATAATACACGTCCAACAAGGACAATAATATTTCTTTTTTCTACATCCTCATCTGTACTTTCCACACGAAAGGCAGATTGCTTGTTCCACACGAATAATGCACGTCCAACAAGGACAATAACGACAAAAAGTCAACGAACAAAGTTCAACAGGCTCCACACGAGTACTGATATTGAAATTAATAGTTCCATACGAACAATGTTCAACAGGCTCCACACGAGTACTGATGTTGAAATAAATAGTTCCATACGAACAACGTTCAACAGGCTCCACACGAGTACTGATATTGAAATAATTAGTTCCATACGAAAAAATAGAAAAATCATGCATTTTTCAGAGGTTGATTCTAACAAAGAAAATGAGGTTTTGAGTGGAACAGAAGTGCCTATGAACCTTATTGACAAACGCGATCGTCAGTCAAACTCCCATACGGAGAATGAAATGAAAATAAGACTGACAAACCTAAAGGTTTTCTCTTCTTTAAAAAAGGCTTAACAAAGAAATATCCACGTAAAGGCGAGATATATTCAGAACCTCTCAAAATTTAATTTAGAGATCTTAGCCGCACTAACTGAGATCGCGAAAGACTTCAGCATTTTGTAGAAAATCAGGAATATGTGGGAACAGCAATCATATCCCTTGGTGCTGCTGTGTCTCTGCTTCTTGATAATCCTGAGGAAGGTGTTGACCAAATTAAATTTTTAGAATACCTATGCGACACTGGAAAACTGCTATCAGAGGTATTCTATCAACAGTCCATCGCTAGAAAGTCTTTCATCACACCTGTGATGAAGAAAAGTGTTAAAACCTTGGTTGAGTCATTACACTCGGACGAAAGGTTACATGGACAAAACTTGGCTACACAAATAAAGGAAGCAAAGACCATTGAAAGGGCCTGTCAAAACCTTGAAGCTCAAGGCAGACGGGCAGTTATCCGAAAAAACAATTTGTTCGCTTCAAGCAGAGGCCACAGTATCGATCGAGCCTGATGAATCGGGAAAAGAATCGACCGATGAAAGATGCAGCAAAAAAAAAATTAGATAAGGCAGGCGATCTTGCAGGAAGATTAGGTTCTTTTATAGACGAGTGGAGAAAACTAACGGCAGTTTGTTACGTATTAAACTGTATAAGTGGATACATAATTTCTTACGGAACGTTTTCATAATGGTACCAAATATGGTACGCTGAACTCGGATAGAGCAGCAATTGCACTAATTACATCAGGGAAATTTTCAGAAGATAAATTAATATCCCGTTTTATGCGCGGCGTTTTTAAGAAACGTCCTTTAAGGGCAATGTATTCAAGTACGAGTGATATTGATCTGGTCTTTTGATCCTGTAGATAAGATATCTGCAATAAGTAAACTTAAATTTAAGGATCTGGCAGAAAAAACTGTTACTCTGATATTATTGGTCACAATTCAACGGTTACAAACAAGGGCATTAATTAATATAGAAACATAAAAGTAAGAAGGAAAGAAAAAATTTATGTTTAGCAGAAACTGTATTGCAATATGTAGAGCATACAAAAGAACTCAGAAGAAAACATGAAAATCTCTTTGTTTCTACAGTTAAACTGTACAAACCAGTTACTGCACAGACTCTGGCTCACTGGGTAAAATCGCTTTTAGGAAAGCAGGTAACGACACGAATAATTTTGTAGCCTATAGTAAGAAACACGCTGCAATTTCCAGAGCAGTTCACAAAGGTATAGATATTGACACTATTAGGAAAACAAAAGGTTGGTCAAAAGGTCAAAAACCTTTACTAAATCCAATAACAGGCCAATATCAAAACGCAAAAATGAAACATTTGCTTTTTCTATCCTTAAAAATTAATGAATATGTTGCTGCACGTTTCTGTTTTAAATAATGGTGTTTAAATAAAAATTGAAGCACAATCTCTGAACATCTACCTGTTATCATTGAGAACGAGACGTCACAATATAATTGTGCGATCAAACGAGCTCGCCGAAGGCGAGCGAAGTTCGATCGTGATTATATGTAGACGTCTCGTTCGAAGATGATTAACCTCCCAACCCAAAAAAAAAAAAAAAATGTACCTCAATTTCTGCCCGTAATCATCATCTTGGGTGTTAAATTTTTATCAAAAAATGAATAAATAAATAAAAATAAATACATTAAAAAAAAACTCTAAACGATATGACGTGTTACTAGGCCATACGTTGCTAGGAAGACCGGCGACGCTAAAAAATTGAAATACTCTAAACGTTGTGGATTTGAGCATAGCTGACACTACTACCTGTTATCATCTTCGAACGAGACGTCTGCATATAATCACGATCGAACTTCGCTCGCCTTCGGCGAGCTCGTTTGATCACACAATTCTTCGAGTTCGCGTGCCTTGCTATTGGACCCAGGACGGCGCCCTTTACCTTCACTAAATTGGTGGAACCGACTATTTCTTGTCTAAGACAATAAATATTCCAGTCGGTACTGTACATGGACGACTTCTTACTGCTAGGGGACTCTCATGGAGAGTGTGTGGGTAATATTTTGGAAACTCTAAAAATACTCATTTTTAACGAAAAAAAAGTAACCTCGTTCCAAACACAAGAATTAAATACCTTGGCTTTATATTTGACACAGTGAAATGGACCGTTGAACTTCCGAATTCGAAAAAAAGAAAGTCTTAGAAACAAAGTTAAGCGAATGAGTTCGAAAAACACATGTGAAATCGGAGATTTTGGAGAATTTTTGGGAAAACTAACATCTAGTTGCATCGCGGAAAATTACGGGTGAGGGCATACTAAAGCTATCGAAAGGGAAAAATACCTGGCCCTCTTAAAAAAACGGAGGATATTATAACGAATACATGAATCTCCCAAACGAATTTATGAACGATTTTCGGTGGTAGAAATCCGCCACTCAAAACGCGTATAATCCCACCAAGGAATCAATATTCATTCTAGAAATATTCTCCGATGCATCCTTGACTACCTGGTGAGTATTTTGTGATGGTGAACGATGCCACCGCCATTGGACCGAAAATGAGCGAAACTCACGTATTAATTATTTCGAATTGGTTGCGGCATTTTTTTGGCAATAGGTGTTTCGCAGAAACCCTGTCTAATTGTTTTACGTATAGACAGTACTACCGCCATATACTACATAAATAAAATGGGAAGTATTCGGTATAAACATTTAAAGTACATCGTGAGGAAAATATGAGACTGGTGTGAGTTACGGAATATCTGGATTCTTGCATCATACGTAAGCTCAAATATGAATGCTATCGCAGACAGAGGATCACAAACACTCCAACCTGAAACCGAATTCGAATTATCAGATACAGCGTTCAGAAAAGTAGTGGAATATTTCGGAGATCCGGATATAGATATATTTGCAAACAAGGCACAATGCGAAATGCGAAAATTAAGTTTCATGGCGCCGAGATCCGAATTCTTTGGACGTCGAAGTATTCAACATCTCATCGAAACCATATTTCTTTCACGCATTTCCACCATTTTCTATAATATTGCGAACGTTGCAAAAAATGGGGGGCGGGAAATCTCGCGGTATTTCAATTGTACTAGATGAGCCCAGCCAGCCATGGTACCCTGTGATTCTGGCACATGTGATTGCAAAGCCTATTTTGCTCCACCCAAATGCTGATCTGTTAATTTCTCGTAAGAGGGAACTTCATCCAATTTGGAAAAACGTTTCCCTGGTGGCCGCCGAGTTATCAGGCGAGGGTTTGAAATTAAAGGTTCCTCAAGCACAGGAACGGAAATAATGATAGCCTCGTTGTGTGGCTCATCCACGAAGCATTACGATTCAGCGTTCAAGAAATGGTGGCTTTATTGCAACGAAAAGGCAATATCCCCCTTTTCGGCTTCAATTGCAGACATTAGAGAATGCCGCTCTAACGAATTTGCAAAAGGCGCTTCGTACAGATATCTAAATACTTTGCGTTCAGCTATTTCATTGACTGTAAGGCTCGAAATTGGACAAAACTATCAAATTAAAAGACTTTTCAAGGACATATTGAAGTTGAGACCGTCAGCGCCAAAATACGAATCTACGTGGAATTCGGAAATTGTGTTAAAATGCCAGGAAATGGAAACCTCCCTCTGAACAACCTGAGTATGAAGTTATTACGTTGGCCCTCTTCACAGAACGTCGAATGCAAACATTTGCACTTATTATAACTGATCATTTACGCAGAGTCCATAATGCAATAGAAACTAAAATCCGGGACCGCATCAAAATGTCTGGTTCGAAACGAAAACAGCCTTCACAAATCTGCCCTTTCTACACCGAAACCCGGAAACTATGTGCAGCCAAGACGATGGAAACGTGCACAAAGAACACTGAAAAAATACGTGAGCTGACAAAATCATTATTTTTATCAATTAAGAAAGGCTTTCATGCGGTTTCCAGGCAAACTTTAAGTCGCTGGGTAAAAACAATACTGGGCAAAAATGGTATCGACACAACAACGTTTACGGCACATATCATAGGCCGTGTTTCAACATCGGCTGCAAACAGAAATGGTGTCGACGTAGACACCATAAGGAAAACAGCAAAATGGCCTGATAGATCGCTTGCATTCGTAAAATCCTGTAACTTAAATATCGCTACGGATAAAGACATGTTTGCAAAGTCCGTCCTAAAATCTAAACAAAAATCAAGTTAGTTAAACATATTATGATACCATATCCAATGTTATTATGCTTAAAAAAATTATCATCTTAATTAGTTCGTTACCATTAACACTATTGCCGTGTCTGTGTCTCAACAACTACACATTGGTCGTAGAGGAAGAGGCGCGCAATACAATTAGATGATTAAACGAACTTACCAAGTGACGTTCGAACATAAGTGTATGGAGCGCCTCTTCCGAGATGATCGGTCTCGCCTTATAATTCCCGTTTTACGTATCACGACAAATCCCAGAACGATAGCGCAATACTTTCAAACAGTAACGACGGGGGTAGGGTGCACACGGAGCATAGATTACACTCGTTAAAAAATTAAAAACTTCAAAAGTTGTGGCGTCATCGGTGTGAAGTGAGGGTACTACATGTTGATCATCTCGGTAGAGCCGTTTCATACAATTATGATCGAACTTCATTTGGTAAGCTCGTATAAATGAACGATCAAACGAACTTAACTCTATCTGAAGTTCGATCGTAATTATACGAGAGGCTCGCCCGAAGAGATTACAGTGTTGTACCATTCCTCCGTTCTATTGATTGTCACGTCTTTGGAGTTTTCAAACAATTAAAGTCTGTTGGTTGCGCCCGTGGCGCCTGCCCGCGGTCTTCTTCGTCATACTGTTTAAAGTTATAAGAAAAATTGTATGGGTTCTAAATGGTGGAAAAACAAAAAGGGGGGGGGGGGGGGACAAGGGGAACACCATGGGATTCTTCTGGGGGGTTTGTAATCTCTTCAGGCGAGCCTCTCGTATAATTACGATCGAACTTCACATACAGGTAAGTTCGTTTGATCGTTCAATTATACTTCAAGGCTCGCCTTCGAGATTACAGTGTAGATTTTCAGAGTTATGAGCCCTCAAGTTTTCAAGTTGAATAATTATGTACTATAAAAAATAAAAATGCTTGCAAAAACCTGTGATTCTTGCGACCATCGAGCTGCGTATAGCATTAGCTCTTGAAGCAGGCAGGTCTAATACAGATTTACCAAATCATTTTTCCATTAAGCGAAATGCGTAATTTGTCAGTTCCCATTCTGTGTTAACATTCAATACTTTCGATTGAGCATCTGCTTCCTTGTTCCCTCTCGATGAAATGTATGCTGCGTGATTTCAATTAACGTATGATACAATTTCAAGTATCACAGTTATGTGTGTATATACACAATTAATGTATGTTGCAATTCCAAATATCACAGTTATGTACATATGTAAATACACAATTAATGTATGCTACAATTCCAAATATCAGAGGCAGTTTTATGCGAATGGGGAAACCGCACGGACAATTTACTTAAGGATTTGCGTTTCTGCGGAGGTAACTCTACAGTAAACTTAAAAGGGTCTACGATAAACCCAAAATACTTACATCGAATATCAGGGTTAAAATTGCTCTTCGTATAACTAATGACAACATCGAGAGACAAAAGCAGTTTTTCAGTTGCTTGGAGATTTTCGGTATACGCTTCAAAATTTTTTCCCATATACAGGAAATCATTCAAATAAATACCCAATAAAAAATGTTTTGATCGCAGCCATGAAATCACTGATTTCTTAATTTTTGTAAATACAAACAGGCTTGTACACAGCTCAAACAAAACACAAGTAAATTCATAAGGCTTACACTTAAACGAAATTCTCAAAAACTTTTTGCAATCCTTATGGATGCGAATTAAAAAGTACGCATCCTTCAAGCCGATGGAGCTCATGAAGCAACTCGATCAAATTAACTTACATGCCGATCGAACATCTTCCATCTTAAAATGTGCTGGCTCGATAATGGTATTAAGTTCCTTCAAGTTGAGGATACATCTAGAGGAACCATCTGGTTTCAGGACTAGAAAGAAGGTAGAATCGAATTGAACCTTCATAGAATGACACATTTCAATCGCACCCATATCAAGCATCCTATTAAAATCTTTTTGTAATACCAAGAACTCCACATTTCAGACAAATTTCGGGTGAGTGGTGGCTTGTTCTTACTCACTTTTGACGAAAAAGGTAACCTGTATCATTTAATACAGCTTTGACTCTGCTGTTAATTCGACCTCCATGGCTTTCAATTTTTAGAACGATTTTGATCTCGGTGCTTCGTGAAGTACTCGGTTTCCTTGCTAGAGCCCGTCTGAATCATTGATTTCGATGCAGACGGATCCTTGAAGTTTAACTGATGGGAGCTCGTTGTAGCTTTTTTCACAAAAGTTTGAAACTATATCTCTTTACCCAGTTTATTTACAGACTTTGTGTCTCTTATTTTCTCTCCTAGTTTTCCCCAAACAGAAAGGAGTCTGATTCGATCTTTTCTAACATAGAAGCGAAACGGAACAAAGTTAGTCAATTTTTTTTTTTTTAACACAACCCCAAACTGTCCGTCAGGGGCTCTGCCTATGTATGTATTCAAAAACTTCGTATTTGGGAGTTAAGTGGTGATGGTTATCAAAACACCCAAGACAGCATTTTGTGTCTTCTCGTCAAAGACGCAGAGAAGACAGAAGAAACAGATTTCACCTGCGCGGCGGCCGACACTTCAGACCCCTCTTCTTAATTATCTCAATACTAATCCATTTACTTAAGGTGTGCGATGACACAGCTCCGTGAGGTTTGCGTGGAGACATAAACCATTCATGCTCACCGTTTCTAATATTTTTAGTCACCTCAATGTACCTTAAGACTGTACTAGCGGTGCACAATTGATTTTATCCCGGAAGAAGGGCTACAATAACGGTTGAGCTGCACCAAGTTTCGACGTTTTCATATTATCAGGAATTTTAATTTGTATCTCCGATGTAGAGATCGATATATTATTTATCGAGATATAATTATAGAGAATGTTTGTCCTCTATGCGCCGTTCCCGGTGCTAATAAAATTTCTGTTTTGTCCATTAGACTTTGGAGAGTTAATAATTCCAAAGGGAATAATTTTCCCATTTTACATAAGACCGTTTCTATATCCCAAATCGTATCATATTTTGGTTCACAAGGTCTTAGTTTAAAAACGCCTTTCAAAAAACGAGAAAGGTGTATGTGTGACAGATCTTCCGAGACTCTCAGAAAAATAGCGGTCCTTGCTGAATTTAATGATCCATAAGGAGCTCCTCTTTCGAATTTTTCTGATAAGAAACCCAAAATGTCTTAACAGTTTGACATAAATGGGTCTATGCTCTTTTTCGAGAGAACTGCGACCAATTTCAATACACAGTTGTACTACCTGAGTGTAGCTTCTGACAATGAAGATATCGGAATTTCTATTACCGATTCTGACAGATTCCGTCTTGAACACGTAACCTTGATAATTTGGCGGCAACCAGGATAAGGTTCGAGGCTAGCGGGTGGCATTGACCGCTGAAAAGGCGAATCAAGTAAGTCATTACCTGCTCCAAAAAATAAAGGATCTCGCTCTACCAATTTTCGAAATATGGGAAACCATGGTTGAGACTTCGATAATGGAACCGCGATAATTCCTGACGACTTTTCTTTGATTATCTTTTGTAAGATCTTAGGTATCATTGCAAATGGTGGAAACGGCATAAAATTATTTCTCTGCCCAGCTTATGGTAAAAGCATCTATAGTAAAACTGTCAGGATCCTGCTCCTATGCACATTATTCTCTGCATTTAGTTTCATGCGATTGTTTAATCTCTATACAACTCTGTGAAAAGTTGTGAGGTCTCCCATAAAGGCTCCAACATTTTCTTGGTACCTATATCCTTCTTCTGAAGTAGCAGTGGTTCTATAACTAAACCCAAGCCTGATAATACCGAACCAGCTAAATTTTGGGTGATTGAAAAATACTTGCCTCTTTTAAGCGAGTCATCGTTTAAAAATGCTGCCACCTCAGGATTTAATTTAGGCACTCCGAGAAGACATTCTCCTGCACGAGGATATTTTTTGCAACCACTCATCCTTTACTTCTTTTTCTGACCTGTTTTTAGCCAGGCCTTCCAGCGAGATGTAATGGATAAGATAAAACCAAGTCATTCTGCTTGACAACTGGTTCGTCTCCGGTAAACTTTTCTAAATCATTGCAATCGAAGTCGTTGACGAAGGGAAACACAATGCCAACAGCACACGGTATTCCTAAGCGGTCACCCATCCAAGTACTGATCGTGCTCATTGCTGCTTAACTTCAGTGATCGGACGAGAATCAGTACATTTAGCAAGATTTTACGGTCGGTAAAATAGATTCCGCTGCGGAGTTTTCTGACTTACCATACATATATGTACCCATATTTGCCTATGTATATATGATGCTGTGATCAGGAATAACTTCGGCTCTGTCTTACCTCTCGTGTAAGCTCAGCCGCGAAAAATAAATTCGATCATTGTCTTATCTCTCGTATAAGCTCGATCGTGAAAAATAAATTCGATCATTGTCTTATCTCTCGTATAAGTTCGATCGTGAAATCTGAGTTATGGGTTATGTCTCGCATAACCTCAACTCGAAATTAATACTCCGTCAATACTATATCTTAACGTACTTGCTATATTCGAAAGATCTAGCGGTTGATGAATCGGCTGTGGCACGATGGCCCTATGTAAAGAATTTTCAGATTCTAACTTCACATTGACCGATGCGAGCTGCTGAAGCACATTCGTCCGATCTCATAGTTTCTCAGGTCTTTTCAATCTTTTCCGAAGGTATTCATTTTCCTTGTCATGGGAGGATGATTTCTTTTATGTTTGCCGATGATATTATTCCCAAAATTCAATGAAATCTGGAACACTTATTTCTCTGCACGTGACACTTTCGGCACGAAAAAACGTTATGACGAAGAAGACCGTGGGCAGGCGCCGCGGGCGCAAGCCAGCAGATTTCAATTGTTTTAAAACTCTAAAAACGTGACAATCAGTAGGTCGGAGGAATGGTACTGCACTGTAATCTCGAGGGCGAGCCCCGAAGTATAATTAATTTCTAACGCTACGTCACGTACTTTCTGAAGGTGGTTTTTCGATATTTCGCGTTCTTGTCTGTTGTAATTCAACTTGTTTCTATAGCCTTACTGTTCAACCGTACATATTTTTAGGGGATCGCATATATCATCGCTGTTATCCGTATCTTCCGTTCCATTGGAAATAGAAACCTAACCGACGTGAATGCTTACTCTTAGCTTTCTCAAGATGTCGTTACCAATCAGAAGACCATGCTGTAATAGAGAGCCGGAAACCGCGTGTACTTTAATCGGATTGCATTCTTATCAATAGTGATTGCCGATTCTGTCTCTCCGTGCGTACAATTTTCATCTGAACGTATACCGTAAAGTTTTCAAATAATTTTACCTAGCTATTTCACACATTGTATAAATGTAATCTTGCTACGTCTCGTCGGACTTTTTCAGCCGTTTCATAATAATACTATGTATTTTGTGTGTATTCGTTTCTTCCGTAAATTCATTTAGCGGTGCCTTCTTAACCTGCTTCCACAACTTTTTGCACTTCTTGAATCGCACGAATAAATTCGCCGAGGCTGGTAATAGCCGTTTGCCATTAACTATTTTTTGCATGCCACACCACAGGCATACATCCCCTATTTCCTCAATTTTCTTCAGCCAGCAACGTACGCTTAGCATACCATCACTGCTAAACGTTTGGACTAATTCTTCCATGTCTCTGATCGATAGCATCATTGCCTTCTTCTTCGCCGTCGTCGTCAGGTCGTACTTCGTTCCCGCCAGCATGTTGCAATCGCTTCACTTGTTCTTTCTTGTTTCCCGTCGTGCTTGAGTCAATTTTTTTCAATTTGGCCTTTAGCTCCACGTACATCATATTCCTGGTACTTCGTTCAGCCTTCACTATCGCCTCATTTTGGAGATAATTCTGAGAGTAAGTTTTCGTTTCCATGGTACACTAAGTACTTCCACTCTTTCCTTATGCACTTACAAGACTGTTAATACGATTTTAACCCAGACGAGCCACCAAAAATATAGTCTTTCTATGACTAAAGAGAATAATTATTTAATTAATTAATTAAGAAGGATGAATGAACCGATGCAAGTAAGTCTTTATTTAATTTCTGTCGTGCTTCGTACCGAATTGAACCTCAACTCACTAAATTGCCAATCACCCCCTCTCTCGTTTATTCTGTTTTCATCCCAGTGACAAAGGATTTGTTCCAGAATCTTCTCATTGGTATTTTACTACCACATATACATCAGTCCCTGGAATTAGAAGACATAATTCGGTCAAATATGTTCATACTGATGGTAGTATATAACGACCGCGAATTGCATTTTTGCTCACAGAAAATGAATTTAACCACTTAGAGCGTCACATACACGCACGGATATATTAGTCCGACGAACTAAACCGACATTGGGTTATTACAATTGCGATCCATGGCAATATTAATGAAGATATTTAAGAGTCATTCAAACGACCAAATTGACATTTTACTACAAATTGTCAGCGAAATTTTGAAGTGGTATATATGTACATATTAAGTGAGACGAAAACAAATCCATTAAAGGGTTATGCCTACTTGGGTTAGTGAAAAAAAATCAATTTTTTATTGCATTTTCTTAATGTACATCATTTTAAGAATATTTCCTCAAAAGTACATAAGAATCGGAGCAAACGTTCAAAAATTATAAGCGTTTATCTGGAGCGCTACTATGTATGATTAGTAAAGAGCTTGAAACTTTAAACGCGATTATCTTGAAACTGTGATTTTAAAAATATACGGTTGCGGTGACCACGATTTCTCAAAAACTACGTTACCGATCGGACTCTAATTTTATATACTTATTTATCATTACAATAGGCAGGGCCTGAAAGAAGGATTTTTTATTTCGGTAATAAAAAAAAAGTTACAACATAAAAACGACAGTAAAACCACCTCAAAAGACGGATTTTTTTCGTAAAATTGCTGTCATTATTGTAAAAATTAACATTTTCCAAAATCCATTGTTCAGGCCCTGCCTATTGTAATAGCAAACAAGTATACCAAATTAGAGTCCGATCGGTGAAGTAGTTTTTAAGAAATCGTGGTCACAGCAAGTGATGAAAATAAACGGAACCTCAAGGAGAAGGGCTGTATTTCCTCAATTTTTTAATATTTTCTTATAAAAAATTGATACAAATACCACTAAATTCGTACTTGTCGGTAGTATTTTGCGAATTTTAATTAGTACTCACTAAAAGGGCAAAAAAAAATTTTGAAAATCATGTCATTTCACCGATCCCAAGTAGGCATAATCGTGGTACTGGAAATTAAAGAAAATTGATTAACCCCCAAGTTTTCGTTCCATACAGAAGCACTTAATTCTGAGGATATTGCCCATTCTTTTATATGACACAATTTTGACTCTCATAGCATTGTATGGAAAAACACAATTTCACCAATTCATGTACAGCACAATATGAACCGGAAAGGGTTGAAATGTGTGCGATCTGACGGTGGGATAAATTTATGAATCCTTTAATCTGTATTATGTGTGAGATACTCGTGAATAATTTTCAAAGTTTGGTAATCATGTTGAAACATTACGTTAATGTCGAGGTCCGTCGGTGAAATGTCAAAAGTGCAGTGGGGAATAAAAGTAAAAAACGAAAGGAATGGATAAATGGCCAAAACAACTTCGTTATTAAACACGTTGGAATGTGGGGATAAGATCACAATATTAGATGTTTAAGAACAACGAGATAATAACGAATCAAAAAGAGTGAAGGAAGGGATGTGTTTGTAATTAAAATGAGATCAAACATACTTATATGTAGTTTATTTTTTCCGCTAGACACAAACATTATCAGACTTAGCCTTTCGTCGATAACTCGCGATTAACTATTACTCCTACCAGAAGCAGATATTACCCTTTTCTAACACGTTTTTACAAAACAACGCTTCATTGTCTCCCACTTCCTTTGAAGCGCTCTTGTATTGAAACAATTTCAGTCTCAGTTGTGTGCCAGAAAATGAATTCCGTCGGAGTTTGCGTAAAACCAGCTTGACCGGTCACCATGGAAAAACTCCTGATTTTCCAAATTTGCCGTTGGAATGCGCAGTGCTGGTAAAGGCCTTTTTAGTAGAGTAGGGGGAATGCATTTACGCAGATCGGGCGCAGCAGGGCCACGCCGACTACTGTGGGATTCGGGGAGCTTTAGCCTTCGCCCCCTCCCCCGGTCACCAATAAATCCCCTCCTCAACCAATTCCGACACCCCACGGAACCGCGATTGAATTACTTCATGGGGTCGCGGAAGTAAAATACTGCCCCACGCATCTTGTACTATTTAATAAACTAATTTCCTAATATATAGAGTGCTTGCCCCAGTAAACATATATATTCCAAGAAACTATAATTATCATTTCTGCACGACTATAATCACAGACTTCACACAATTGCAGTTAACAATGAAATATTCAAAATGGCTCTATAAATAAACAAAAAAATAACACTTGCTATTCTTTCAATATGTACACGAAATTTAGTTGGGCGGTGATTCTTGTATACCTACTTTACATTTACATTTTGGGATCTAGGTCCATATCAGCTACCAGCCCCTTTTAAATTGTCCCTATATGTAAGGTATCTTAGCGAAGCCATTACATGCTGCGCCCTTTAGCCCTTGGCGCCCCGCGGTATACTGAGCCTACAATTTGGGGTCTCTCGGCATTCTCCGATTTTGTGTTTATCGGAGCCACACCGCCTACACATTTCTATACCAGGCGATGCCTTGGTACGTGATCTGGCAAATGTATCCCAGCTCATGGCACCGGAAACACTTGGTCACCTTTGGTAGTAAACGGGCCTGCGCCACAGTGAATCTCCTGTTGATTTTTAGGCCGTCGCCAGGCTTCGGGTTCAAGATCGAAGCCATTTTCACTATTGCGTGCTGGTCCCCTTCTGGTGTCATTCTGAAGACCTCAACTTTCACTGGCACTTCTTCTTCCCGTTCGATAGCTGGTAAGACACTTTTGACCAGCTCCTCCATCGTGAATGAGGTGCAGATAATCCTTATCTTCACCGCGCTCATCTGACTAAGTCCCGCTAGATTTTTCCTAAACACCAGGGTTTCCCTCAGTTGAGCGGCCATTTTGCATCGCGTCTGAGATCCGGGGACACTCATTAAGGACATGACGGTCGCCGGGCCGTATTCGTGTCCTTCAGGATTTCGAACCCCTTATTGGCGACCTCCTTATAGGTCTCCAAAAATGGCGAGCCCGCCCTGACCTTTATTATCCAGGCTTCAGACCTATTTCTGGGTCTGCGCATTGACACCGCAGATTTACCCGGCGGGGGGGGGGGGGGGGGGGGGGGGGGGGTTTAACCTGAATTCTCATCCAGACCTCCCTGTACATTAGGGCCTCCATTCGTGAGGGGTCTCTCACCGACTGTGGCATGTCCACGTCCATAAGATCGTTTTCTTTCCCACCGGAGGTTTCGTACGTCGCAGCTTTTGTAGCGGTCGCACTTTTCATCCTCTTCTGGGCGTCCCCATTCCAAGGGGAAGGCACCTTCCTGTTCCTAAGAGGAACTGATGGTTTCGTAATCCTCCTCAGGTTTCTCGGGCCCAGTGCGGCCACTTTAGTCGGCGTATCCGTTTGTGTGCCGGCTCCACGAGTCTCGGTCGGATTGCACGGTCTCTGTCCTTGGGGTTTCTCGTAGGATCGCTGTTTAGATTCCACCGTGCTTGTGTCCACCATACTCAAACGCTGTGCGATATCCAACGGCTCAGGCGATTCTTCCCGGGGACTTCGGAAAAATGCATGGTCTCCAGGACAAGATGATGGACCTCATGCACCTCCCGCACCGTTTTAATCCCCTTCCTGGTTAATTTTATGAACGCTATTGTGGTATCGCGATACGAATTGGCAACACCCGATTGTGTGCGTGTGTATGCATGCGCGATCACGCGTTAGAAGGTTCTAGAATAAGTTGGTTGCTAGGGAAGCGAATCAGGTGAGCGATCGATGGTGTGATCCACGATTCATTTGTTTATAAGAGAAAAGGGCGGCAGCTGCGGTCGCCGGTGAGTCCCCACGAGACCATCACGAGGAAACGATCACGGGGAAACGATTAGACACACGCGAAAGATCATATCTTGTATTGTTGCTGATTTCATTTCAATAAATATCTATTGTTATCACATAAATTCCCACACAATTTTACCCTCGTTGAGCTGAGTCAGAAGAACCTCACAAGTTTCGTTTAACCTCTATATAACGGTTGCTAGATTGGCTAACCGACTAATCGTGGCTTTGTTTGGGGAGATACCTACGCTCCTAACAGTGCTGCTGTCAGGTGTTTCCCCCTTGGGGTCTCGAACGTCTAAAAACTTTCTGGGGATTTAAAGTTCCACGTCGAAGAATATGACGGCGCAATCTTGGGACCAAGCGTTCTCGTACCATTTCCGGGACTCAGTCTCCAGCTCCGCTATTCATTAGGCATCAGTTTTCGAACCACCATGTCCCCGCTAGGGCTTTCAAATTTTTGTGCCGTTTCCCTTTCTAGTTCCCAAACGTCCAAAGATTCCTCACCAGACCGCTTTGTGGTGGGCTTGTTTGTGCCTTCTTCTTCTTTGGTTGGGGTTGTCACGATTCATTTTCGACCAGGGTCTGCCGAAACATCGCCCAGCCATTCATTTGAAAGGGGAAACGGATGGGCACCCCGACCACAGCCCACCCCGACCCGGTTAAATCCAATACACTCCGAGGTTCGGCCGTTCTTCGGAGTTTGGTCTCTACGCCGCCAACTAACTCATGGCCTCACATGTGTCAATTACTACAATCCACAAGCACTCCTACGTAGCTATCACTATACCGTTCAGTGAGGGTAATTTTTTATAGAAGTTTCCTTCCTCGCGGACCGCCCGGTGAAGGCATTCCCTCCGGACCACTTGGTGGCGATGTTCCACCACAACGCCCTGTGGTGGAAACTCCACGGGACCGGCGCCTGATTCCAGGCTTACACTTTCCTCCAAACCGGCGTGCTGTAGGTGACTGCTTATTCGACAGGCTACTCCCCGGTTCATTCGCAGCTAGCCTTCAAAGAACCCTGAGAATGAAGGGCGTCCACCTATCCGCAACCCGGGGCAGCGTTCGGTGGCCTAAGCACGGTCTCCGCCGTGTAAAAATGGGCCAGGAGGATTGCCATTCCTCGCCTGATCAGGTACGTATATATCATGTTCTTTCAGGAACTATGCCTGCTGCAACCTTCTGATGAATACCTCGCTTCCCACACTGGAAAAGGTAGGTACTCCCACTCGGAATAGAACGGCGTACCGGATTGTTGGGCAAGTACAGCCACCCAGGGCCCGCTGCGAGGGGAGTGGAGTTCCTTACATTTCCTAGCAGGTACCCAAGGATTCAACAGAGGAAGAAATACGTTACTGCTCGGAGGATATGACACTCCCCTTACATAAAGAAAGGTAAGAACGACACATCCGACGCCAACGGTGGGCAAGACCGATTCGATGGGAGTGGATTTTCTCACGTCTTTTTGCAGGTACTGCGACATCCACCAGGAAACAGAGCAGCCATCGCTCCTGAAGGAAACACAGGACTTTCTTGCACCTGACCAGGGAAGTTCCGGTAGCTCTGCTCGGCACTGGGAACCGAGAGCGCTGATAAATATCCCCCCGGACCTGTAACGCTGTTATCAACAATTGTTCGGTACAAAGCCTCTCATGATGAAGAGACGCAAACACACGTGCGCGCGCGCCTATGTGTGCATGTGTGCGTTTTGCGGGTACCCTACAAACCCAAGCGGACGCATCTATGTCACGTTGGGTTATAATGATACATCGTTGTTCCTCCGACTTGAAACAAGAATTCACCGTAGGTGTTGAGAAAGCATACGTCACAAACCATTCTCACTCGATACGCCAACTGCCGAAACTTCCCACCTACACCATGCCAAACGCAAAACAGGCTACCCACATTCCAACCGTTTTAAGGCAAACACTTTCCGCCTCCGCCATCTTTCGGGCTTTCCGCTGATTTTCCACTCCCAAAAGTATAACTCTCCTGTGACGTGTGTACCCTGATTATAAACTATTATCAGACATTGACTCAGTCGTATTGCCAACATGGCACCGTCGAAGGGAAATGTTCTGTCGATCTCGAGGAAAATGTTAATGTGCCCTCTGAAACAGTGTCCACCGGCAAAGTGAATCGCATTTCTGCGGAAACGTCAAGTTCGACTTCCTACATAATTGATTAAATTAAACAGAGTTTTTAACGGTGTATGTCCACTATTATACGTTTTCACATATCGAACTCTGCAACTGCCAACGATATTTATTACGTTATTTCCATTGGTTATACATTTACCATTCACCATTCTTTAACACCTTTCCCACCGTCGGGTTTAATTCCAGTCTTTACTTTTATGGGATCATAATACAATTGAATGAGTGACAAAGAAGAATACGGATTATTCACATACCACCCGTATTGAGAGTCCATAGTATTTCTTAATTGATTTAATTCAGTGGTTAATCTCGCCCTGAGAAGGGACACGTAACATCATTGGAATGGGGAGGTTTCATTGTTTCCACACAATAGGTAAAAATTTTAGTGCTTTGTCAGGTTTATAGCCAGAGATATATTTTTGGTCACAGCGTTTCCAACAATGGCAAGTTACTATATGTTCTGAACAATTTGGTAATTTCGTCTATAACTTCCTCCTCGTTGATACAATTATTGTAATAAGCGCTACACACATCTTTTGAAAACTGTACCGTCTCGTAATTGGGAAAGAAATTACTAAATAAAAAGGAAAAATTAAAGTCTTTAACTGATAATATGTACATTTGTTCCAAAAATCCGTTCCCTCCTAAACGCCTCAACTGTTTGTAACGAGCACCCGAAAATAATAAACTGAGGAAAACCAAAAGTCGGAAGCGTTACACAAAAAATTTCGATAACGTCACTTCATATACAAATTAATCCCATTATTTTAGTAACACCATTTTTAATTCCATGTGACATAATCGTTGCCAATATGTTTCTGCCGGCCTAGAATTCCACAATTCAAACAATCGCATAGAAAACGGAATTTTCTTTTCTCCACAATCGCCATCCACCCACAGGAATAATATTAATTGCAATGTTAAAACTAGTTGCGAATGAAAATGGATTTTGCACATGACTGATTCTCTAAAAAATATTTTCTTATACCTACCAACCTCAAGTGAGTGTATCCTGTAGTGTTAAATGGGGAAAGGTTGTTTAACGTAACACGCCAAATGGGACACACCCAGAGGTTCATTCTTTCGCTGTCACCACTAAGGACTCAATCCGTTGTCATTGCGGTAAACAACAGTAGACTTTCGGTGCAACAGGTTCGCGACCCCACGGATATCGGCTCCACGAAGCCATTCGGCCATCCGAGCCATACGGGTACAGCAACCTTCACGCCCAAACCAACAACTCCGACGCACGTCCCTTCTTACTAATACGTTTAGAATGTGTGATAGGTATAACTTTCCAACTGAACTGAACGTTCTCTTAGCCACTGCGCTGCACCATCTCCCTGCTGCTAGCGATAAGACTCTAACTGACATTGGATTAGGGTCAAGTGTTTCCCATCATCCTTAATTTGGGGGTACAAGTGCACGAATTACGTCGTAAACCTACCTAACTGACGATCAGTTCAGATTTTGTTACTCCACTATGCACCTCGAGTACATATCTGTGAATGCATTTCTGTCACCGATGCGGAACTTGTGGGCCAAATATAAATAGTTTCTTTGTGTAACAGATACCGTTTTGACACCAGTTGCGTGAACCTAACGTTGCATGTTTTTGTCTTACTTACAGCATACCGTATTACCCTATTCTGGTGGAGCACGCTGTGCCCCCGGCGATATTATCTTTTGGGCAAACTGTTAAAGGGTTTTATTTTATGACGCATCAAGAAGTGTCGCGAATGAACCTGCCACCAATGGCACTGCATTGCTGTGCATTTGTTCAGGGTGGTACCACTCGGACAGTGGACCGGAGCAGCAGGTGGCCATGTTGGCTACATCATGCAATTGGTTGGTCTGAACATGCCATACGGATTCAAAGCACACCTCTATTGATTCTATACAACAAATCATTGTAAAATTCGAGGATACTGCAGAGTTACCGGTACATATGGTTATGTCAGCATACGGCGGACTTTGAGTTAACCATTTAGAAGATATGATTTCTCGCACGGCTGGCAGTGGGCATGTTTCTCGATATCGGAATCAAGAAGTTTTCCTAATCCACATATTTTGTTCGTCAGTCAATACAACGAAGGCACCACTGTTCACCGTTTCCTGATGATTGTTGTATGGGGCGATCGTCGGTTACTGTCACATCTCCATGCTTGCGGTGTTAGTGACACTGGTCAATATGTGCGTCTAGCAATATTCGGTTGGATACTCTAATTTTTCGGGTTTCCTTGCATAAATTCCGCACAATTTGCTGTACGCACAATATTTAATGCTTCTAGTTCAGTGTCAAATTCAACGTCCTCAAGGGATTACATGCTGGAAAACCCTAACCTTCAGGCTGGAATCACAAGCGCCATTACTATACGACGGTATAGTTCATACATTTTCAAAAAGATGTTACTTTACATTTCGGTCTATTCTCTGAATGTAGGTCATCAATGCATCCCGAAGTTCTGAGTTCTCGTCATGAACTAAAGCGTTGCCAGATGTTGGCTGCTATGTACGGCATAGCTCCCAGGCCATACCTAGCCATCGCGCTTCTGACGAAACACAATCCGAACGAGAAGGAGACTATTTCTCGATCGGGCGGTATAATTTAAGACGCAACATCTACGTGGATGATGCATTCTTCGACGGATTCCGGATTCCCAAATCACTAATCCGATGATAATAATGAAGGCAGCTCTCATCTAGCGGTCGAACCGATTAACGTACCTGATCAGATAATCATTCGGTAGTACGTCAGTTTGTTCAATCGCTGAGTGGGGAGAGAAACATCAAAGAACACTAAATGCTTTGATACAATTTGTTTCACTCAGCACTCTTGGCGTTCACACAACGGTCCAAGCAGTCAGCACTGTCCGTCGTGGCGCGTCTATACGATCGACTTACCTGGATAATATCGGTTTAATTTGTCTACATTACTTCACACCCCGGCTCTTTTTCGCGAAAACATTCCTGTGATGATAAGTTTTCGATGCAGCAGCTTAATTTGTCGAATCGCTTTTGTCAGCAACTTGAAAATCTTGAATGTATTTGTATACCTGAATGGATATTGTATGACGTCTCGTTCTCGGTATTACAAAACGTAGTATCGCTAGTTGCACTACGATGTCGCCACACATTCAGAGTAAAAAAGAGAGGGATATCCCTACCTCTCCACTCATCCCGCAGTCTATTGTCATAACGTTTTTTGTGCGCGATAGCGTCGCACGTTCAGAGTTTGTGTCAGAGTCTTTTTTAGTGATTACGAAATTTAAGTGGTTGTTTGAGTACGGGAAAACATAAAAGAAAAAGGGAAAAGGAAGAAAAAGTGGAACGACATCGAATTTGGAAAAAATTATAAGAATTAGAGAAGTAATTCCAGAACAGATCGGAGACATCGCCGACACGGCGTCTCTCGCCATTGTCGTCCGACATCAGATCGGAACAATTCGCGACGAGCCCACACGAGTGGTGGGACATGTCGTGCATCAAATCAGGAGATGGTGAGTAACAAAGGCTGATCCTAGATCAGAACTTAACATCTCGCGACGAGCCCACACGAGTGGTGGGACATGTCGTGCATGAAATCAGGAGATGGTGAGCAACGAAGGCCGATGCTACATCAGAACTCAACATTTGGCGATGAGCCCACACGAGTGGTGGGACATATCGTTCGTTAAATCAGGATATGTTGAGCAACAAAGACTGATTCTACATCAGATCTCAACATTTGGCGATGAGCCCACACGAGTGGTGGGACATATCGTTCGTTACATCAGGATATGTTGAGCAACAAAGACTGATTCTACATCAGATCTGAACATTTGGCGATGAGCCCATACGAGTGGTGGGACATATCGTGCATTAAATTAGGATATTACTTGCACGAGTGGCATAGGCATAACCTAAATTGCTCGGCCTGTTTGCAGCGCCTGCTCGACGTTGTTTAGCTCGGTTGCTAGGCAACGAGCGCTTCACCGAAAAATCTGCTCAGTCGGTAAGTGAGATAGATGACTTAACGACAGCCATATCTGCTCAATCAGCAACACAGTCTTCGGTAAGCGAAAAACTCGACACAGGAGGTCAGAGGTACATTGGGCAGCACTGTGGCCGTTGACCTTACAGTTATGACAACTGGTCAACTTTTGGCACCAGTTGGTGATACAGTCGATGCGGCGATCGACTAAGAAACTGAAAGAATCGAAAGAGGATCTACTGCTTGCATATCCTCGAGCGGAAGACTCTCTCTTAGAGGCTCAGGTTCCTGATCCAATGCCTCTCGCCACTATGGTGGAAGCAGCCATAAAAAGAGACAATTATGTTGCAGAATTACAGAAGCCTACCGGTTAAGCCGTGATACCTCTCCGTCTAGCAACTTGCTCCTGGTCGATTTGAGCGGTGAGAAAGTAATCGACAAGGACGAATGGTGGGAATGTGTCTGTGACACAGGACACTTGCTTGCTGAAGCCCACCATAAGGAGGCCTTCACAAGAAGGTCTTTCATATCGCCGGAAAAAGTCAAATCGACAAAGTCGATTGAGAAGGTCGCTTTAATTTGGAGGCCTAAGTGGTTCCCAAAAAAGTCCCATTGAGATCTACTAATCACTTGAACGGGAAAACCCGATCTTCGAAGAGCACGGTTCTCTCGAAGATGGGAAACAAACAGCCGTCAAACTTAACATTTTCCAGAACTGCTCGATGAGAGAGCCCAAAAGGAACTCGAGGTATTCGTCCAACCAGAGCCATTCCAGAACATCTCGCTACAATTCGGATCACCTTCAGAAGGATTAATGAGCCGGGACGATTTTAAGGAAGCTGTTAAGAAGTTATTGAATATGGGTGTTATTCACCCTTGCCATTATGAAGAGTGCAAAATTGGCTCGCCCTCCCTTTTCGTGGACAAACCAGACGGATTGTCCAGACGATTGATTATATTAGGACGGAACATTCCAAATTAAAAGTATTAGATGGGTATCGAAACTGGTTTCTCAAGGAGACTATATGGCCCATGTGGACCTTCAGACTCAAATTTTTTGATTCTGATTCACGAGAAGAGCAGAAAACTCGCAGGTTTCGCTTAGCGTAATAATTATAGTTTTCCGCCTGCCGCTTGGCTTGTCTACAGCACCATTGATATTCACAAAGGGTTGGTAGCCGTAGTAAATTTTCGACGTAAGGTGGGTATCCTATCGGTGAATTACCTGGAGGAATTCTTATGTATTGGTCATACCTATTCGTCATGCAGCCGAAAATATTTAATCAACAATGGACCTTCTCGAGTCGCGCGATTGCACTATAAATAAAAAGAAAAGTAGATTAATCCCCAGTAGGATTTGTTCAGTTCTTGGATTTCATTATAAATTCGGAACATACAACCCTGGAATTGCCAGAGTTTAAGAGAACAAAAGTTTTTAGAATGATCGAAACCTCTAGCGGCATGCAAAGGTGCAAAATAAGGGTTTTTAGTCCAGTTTATAGGTAATCTAATAGCGACATACCCCGCTATTAAATATGTTTGGCCTTATACTCAGCGACTCAAGAGGGAAAAATTCCTAGCCTTACTCCTGGATGACGACAATTACGAAGCAAATATAAATTTGTCAGAACATCGACAGGAAGATTGCTCATGGTGGAAGCAAAATATAGTGTTTTCAGTCAACAGGCTTAAAGTACACCATTATCAGCAATTTACCTATTTGGATGGCCCTCAGTTAGGTTGGGGTGCCTGGTAGAAAGCATTGGAGCCCACGGTATTTGGTCAGCAAAAGAAAGGAGCTGTCATAGAAATTATTCAGAACTCCTGCCCGTATGTTTGTCAGTAAAAACTTTCGCAAATGATCTTCACGACTGCGATGTTCTCTCTATAGGGGAGAATACAACGGCAATATCGTACGTAAATCGTATGGGTGGAATTCAGTATCCTCGCTTAAATACCTGATTGGGAAAATCTGGCGATGGTGTGAGTCCAAAATTATATAGGCCCATGCGTCGTACACCTCATCAAATGAGAACGTGGAAGCGGACGCTCAATCGAGTTTGGACAACATCGACACAGAATGGGAATTAGGTGGGTAGGCTTCCCAGAGCATAATCAGAAAACTGGGAGCTCTTGAAATGAAATTGTTCGCGTCTGAAGCCAACGCAAAATGTCGTGTCATCTGATTATGGTTTAAAGATCCTGAAAGCGCTTTTGTAAACGCTTGTACAATTAATTAGAGTCGAAAATTCCTTTACGATTTTCCTCCATGTGTGCTAATATCTAGGGTTTTACAGAAAATTATGGCAGATAGAGCATGCGGTACTGTAGCCAACCCATATGGGACTCCACAACATTGGCTCCCCATCTTTGATTCCCTTCTTGTGGAAGAGCATTTAGTATTTGGACCGTCGAGGAATCTTTTACCTTCCCCCGCACAACGCGACGACACCCGCTGGCCAACCAGCCGTCCTTGATGGCCGGCAAATTATCAGGATGGCATTTACAAGAAAGAGCCTCTCTCTTCCAATGACAGAAATCATGTCGGCGTTATTATCAGAGGGCATCTTAGAGCAATACTCAGGACCAACCAAGGCTTGGTGGCTGGTTTGTGCTAAGAAGAATCTTGAACCGTACAGTTCACAGAAACCGATTCGCCAGAGCTTCTCTCAACAATAATGAAGCAGAAGCATCGCGCGGCTCCCTAAATTCAACGAGAGTAGCAATATCGCTGATAGCTAAAGAAAACTTATCCACAAATTTAGTGATAAACAGATATATTAGAGGAGTATATAGAAGCCGGTTTCCTAAACCGAAGTATGGTAGAACATGGAACCCAAAAAGGGTCTTAGTCTTTTTGGAAGAGTTACATCTCGTTGAGTTTTCAATGTTATCGGAGTTAACATATAAGCTAGTGACCTTATCGGCATTAGGTACAGCTCCTAGAATTCAGGCACTATCGTTTATGAAAATGAGTAAGATTAAGAAACACAAGGAGGGTTTCGAGGTTGAAACGGAGGATCTTATCAAGATTTCTAAGAAAGGAGTAAAGCAACCGTTATTACTACCGCCTTTCTCTACAGATAACCGCAGTTTGGCATTGCATGATACGGTAGAGAGATAAATTAGTGTTACTGAACCTGTAAGAAGGGAATGTGATAATGTGTTGATTACCCTTAAGAAACCTGATAAGCGGGCTTCCAAACAAACCTTCAGTATAAGGATAAAAACCGTCTTAACAAGAAGTGGCGAAAGTGAGGACTTCACAGCGTATAGTACGAAGCATGCATCTACTTCGTTCGCATTTAGGAAAGGGGTTGATATTAACGTCATAATATCAACTGTGGGATGGCCGAAGTCCAAGTCTTTTGCCACTTTCTATAACCGATCGTTAAGGACAAAAGAGAATGACCTGGCTGAAGCTGTTCTTCCTTAAAAGAAATTCTAAGATTCTCATTACGTATTATATATATATGTATATATATAAAAAAAAAAAAAAAAAAGAAAAAACAATGTTATAGAGTTGTGCATTGACCCCATTATACATACAGCTGGTATCTTCCTAACACAAAAATAATAAAATAATCAGCTGATATACTCTAAACATCTACGTTTTGTAATACCGAGAACGAGACGTCATATAATTAAATGATCAAACGAGCCCGCCGAAGGCGGGCGAAGTTCGATCACAATTATGTAGAGTCTCGTTCGAGAGTATTACAAACCCACCCAAGACTCTATTCATAAGGTTATTCTATTCCCACCCCAAGGAAAAATAAACCCCACAGGTCTTTCTTTTTTGTATTTTATTATTGTAAGTTAGGAGACTTTGAAAAATATGACAATAGACTGCGGGATGAGTGGAGAGGTAGGGATATCCCTCTCTTTTTTACTCTGAATGTGTGGCGACATCGTAGTGCAACTAGCGATACTACGTTTTGTAATACTCTCGAACGAGACTCTATATAATTGCGATCGAACTTCGCCCGCCTTCGGCGGGCTCGTTTGATCATTTAATTGTTATCGTCTAATAGGACTCCAAGCAATTTACGGATTCATGGATCCATCATATCCTACATATGCTGTTTAACGGAATCTCCAAGGATCTGAAGAAACCCATTCGCGTGTAGTCTCTCTTATGGCGACTGTTTGAAAGATTACTCTATTCACAACAGTCTGTGGCACACAGCTGGAACGAAGTCGTGTGGCAATGCAATAAAAGTTATTACAAAAGAATAACAGAGAATTTCTCGTTACCAGAATTACTTGACCAGACTCTGTAGTCATTCTTACTTGGATAAGGAGAGTTCTTTAACCAACAGAGATTTTACATTTGACACATCGTCACTCTCTGCCCACTACAGCCATTCGTTTCCACCAGATGATCCAGCAGATTTTGTGATATTCGATCGCGCAATAAAGGAATTCGCCGATAATTGTGTTATTTAAAATTCCTTCCTGGTTAAAAATTGTCAATTTTGTAATCAGCACGACCCTACACGTTCATTTAATTGGAATGCATGCTAAAGAATGGGTCTTTCCTTCATCCTCTACTTTCATTGCTTCACCAATAATTTGGCATTCGTTTGCCTCCAACGATTCGCCTTTTTCCTTTGGGCGGTGGCATAAATTTCCGCCGTTGCTCCTTGAAATAAAACAACGCTCCACATATTTTCATTACTTAATGAACAACTATCCCTTTGACAATATTCTTGGGACATACTCCCCATTTTTCCTTTCATCAAATAAGAGGACGAAGTGTGTACCTCTTCTATGTGACACGCAATATCATTGAATGTTCACATTATATGCAAATTTTTCGATAACATTACACCTTAAGCATATTGCGGTCTGATCCCTGGAACATTCGCCTGACGGTTTGCTGCACTTCCTAACCATTTTCTTCTCCTTCCACATTTCCATCGAAAATCGTGTGTGAATCTATTATATACTAATAAATAAAAATTTCCGCTACAACGATGCCGCTGTTTGGCAACTGAAAATACCGAATAACTGTGTGAAGTTCGTAAACACACCGCGCCAAGTATTATTTCGGAATTCTTGGTAAACCGTATCTGGGTATACAAATAATTTCCTCGTTTTCCACAACACCCAGTCTCCATCATGAGACAGTGACGTCTTCTGTCGAATAGCGTCCGTCAATTCTCGGTTCTCTATTTGCTATCATATTTATGGGTTCATTAATCCATTCACAGTTTTTACGGTTCAATGTCCAACATACCGACTGTATCAATTTTATGTAGTTTAATGTATTCTTCGCATAGTGACCGCGCAAATCGGTACTGATTCAAATGTATTTGCACCGTTTTTATTCCTGTGCTTCAGATGTATTCATTTGTGAAGCTTTCCCATCATTCGAACAGTCCAGCGAAACGCTGATATGAGAAGGGTCCGCACCCTGCACTGCGCTATTCACAGAACGTACAGTTCTGGTGTAGTGTCTGATTGTTTGGATACTGCATTCGCACATTCTGCGGATCTCCCAGCCCACTATTACTGTCATAGAGGTGCTGGGGCAATGCCTATGGCACGATTATTAGAGTGCTCCGAAAACTATAAAACAATAATCGCACATCATTGTTCGGCGCAGTTTTTACTTTTGTGACCTCTGTATCCTCGGGAATAGGGTGAGTTGAAATCCCGTGATGGAATTTTGCATCTCACTTGCAGATCTACGGGGAACCATCAACGCCAAGGCAATGCTTGTGAAATTTCGTTCCCACAAAATATATGCCAGCTACGTATAGCAGGTTAATAACTATTTGCCTACGTTCAGCGTATCGTCGTGTTTTTAATTAACTCCATAGCCAATGGCGTTTTGCCTCAACGGTCACTAGCCGGTCTGCGCCCCATTGGACATATATGAATCTTAACAGCGGAGAAGGGACAGGGACCAGTAGCAGCACCATAGGGGCTCAGGAAATGGCGAAAGAGTTTATCAAAAATCCGGTTTAGAACTCGGTGCAAGAAAGTGTGAAGCAACAAAATCTTTTATTGCTTTCCTTTTCGAACTTCGGTTTCCCGTTTCTCATGCGAAGATAAAATGCTACGTCGGGTATTTCGCACACAAGGTCAATCTTGTGAAGAGTAGAGGCTTGTCGTTTAGAATTGAGAGGCACTGTTTAGAATTGTGTTCTTTCAGGACCTAAAAATCAGGCAACGTGTACTTCTTCTACTTCCACACCATTAGAGACATGTGTGACAGCGCGACAGTTAGCGAGTCCTGCACTATCTGCTACCGTTTGTTTTTATTCCCTTTTATTTATTAATCCAAGGGATTTTGTCTCTTATGTTGTCTTTTAGATTCTAACAGAATAATGTATAACATTTATTATAATAACGGGCCCCCTTCCCTTATCTACGCCACGCTCCCTTCTATGGCGCAGCGTGCGTTGCGCAGGCGACTGTTCAAAGGACATATGTACCACGTTACTGCCGCCAGACGTCCAATGACACCAACATACTACGAGGGCAGTCTGATAAGTACTTAGCCTACAAAAGAAAAACAAAAATTTTTGGAAAATTGACGAGTTAGTTTTCAACATAGTCTCCTTTTAACTCGATACACTTAATCCAGCGATGCTCCAACTTCTTCAACCCGTCTGAAAAATACGTTTTCTGGAGACCTGCAAAGTAGGCCTCCGTGGCGGCGATAACCTCCTCATTCGACTCAAATTTCTGACCAGCGAGTAACTTTTTCAAGTTTGGGAACAAAAAGAAGTCACACGGGGCCAAATCTGGAGAATACGGTGGGTGGGGCAGCTGTTCGTAGCCTAATTCAACCAATTTGGCTGTAGCGATGGCAGAGGTGTGAGCCGGTGCGTTATCGTGGTGAAAGAGCACTTTTTTCTTCGCCAAATGGGGCCGTTTTTTCCTTAATTCGGCGTCGAATCGGCTCAATAATTCGGCATAGTACAGCCCTGTGAGTGTTTTGCCCTTCTCCAGGTAGTCTATGTAGATCACACCTTGTGAATCCCAGAAAACGGTGGCCATCACCTTTCCGGCCGATAGGACAGTCTTCGCCTTCTTCGGAGCACATTCGCCGGGCGCAGTCCACTGTTTCGACTGTTCCTTGGTCTCTGGTGTGTACCAGTGGATCCACGTTTCGTCGACAGTCACAAAACGACGTAGAAACTCTTTTGGATTGCGCTTAAATAATGTCAAACACTGCTCTGAAGTGGTCTCACGGATGCGCTTGTTATCCGGAGTGAGCAAACGCGGCACCCATCGAGCAGAAAGCTTTCTCATGCCGAATATTTCATGCAGGATATGCCCAAATTTCATCGCTGGATTAAATGTATCGAGTTAAAAGGAGACTATGTTGAAAAATAAATCGTCAATTTTCCAAAATTTTCGTTTTTCTGTTGTAGGCTAAGTACTTATCAGACTGCCCTCGTATTTGAATATCTAATTGACACAAGTTCTCGATTTTCTCGGTGCTCAGATTACAGCGCTATGTACAGTTTAAAAATATAATTAAACGAAAAACCGTATATCCGCTTCTTCTTGTACTTATGCGACAAGAGCGACCACTTACCATTAGCGCCAGCCCTCGCGTCTTAGGCGGAATTCCGCATTCAGTAATCCAATTGACTTGTGTGTATCATGGATGACCGCGAATGAATTTACGAATGGTACCAAAGAAATGTACGCTTATTGAAAATGAACATCTGCTCGTCTCTCACAGGTGTCTCCCTTATTCCGGAAGTACTACCTACGTTTGAACTGTTGCAGCAGCTTCGGGCGAACAGAATTGATCAGTAACTTATTCCTTCGAAGTCAACAGAATTTCCTTCGCAGCGTTTATGCTCATGTATGGAAAGGTGATATCCACACCACAATATTTGAGGTAAACAGTGAAGACTAGGGAACAATATCAGGTGCCACCTGAAGTTATTGCATTTGTTCCGACCTATGATCGCATTCCAAAATTGTCGCAGTTCCTCGCACCAGGATCCTTCTCCCGCATGAACTCCAATGGTTGGGAAATTGAGTCATGGGACATATGGAGCCGTGGGTTTTCTGAAGTAAATATCTGAAAGTTTACATGTACTATTTTTTTTTTACTGATTTTATCTGACCTACCCATATCTTTGCTGTATTGTTTAAGAGAGGATAATGGCTTCACGCGATTATGAAATGCAATATAACCTGGATGCGGACATATGGTCTGATTAATTTATTGTCATTCGCAATGCGGAAAATTACGTATATATATTTATATTCCGGTACAGTTTCTAAATATATTGTCTTAAGATTATAAGAATCTTGTGCGGTGGATGAATCCGAAGGTATTGTTTAGTTTTTTGAATTTTAACGGCACGGTTTCGAATACGGTAGCAAGAACAATTTGCTCCATTCAAGGAATCCTTTCCATGACTGGTACTAACTAAAATTTCTCACGGAGCGATTCTGGGGTTCTTGTAAATCAAGTACACCTAAATGTAGGTTATGTTAATTCGCCTTCTATTTTGCTCTTCGTCAATGAAAATTGGAGTTATCGATCATCCTTCGTCCACATGAGCAACAGTGTTTTTGTATGCTTTGTGAATACTACCATCATGGTAACCTGTAATCGTTTACCGAAAATACAGTAGAATTTGGTATGTCCTTTTAGGATGAGGCCGACAAGAAAAACCTCGTGGCGTTGGAGTTCCCAAATTTTTCTTGAAGCTATATGGATAGACGCGTTTTGAGGGAAATATGTGGGAGTACAGAGTCGACATAATTTTCCAGAGAAGTGTTGTGAATACTTATAGTTCTGGTAATTGCCCCTGAATTCTTCTGAAGTTCGATATTCGTTGTAATACGACGGTTACCCAGAATGTATCGGGATGGTCGGCAGCAGAGATTCTTTCATAGCCGCACGAGATCACTAGGGGTAATAGTTGTTGGTTGAACCAAAGTCGAGGGGCCCATGGTTCAGGACACCGAAGGGACGTTATATGTCCAATATATCTTATATCTCCAAACCTTCGTAGCTGCAACTGGCAATGGGACAGCAGAATCGTATTCCGCGTTAATAGCCTGACGTCCTGTACTTTCCTGTTTGGAAGCATTGTAGTCCATAAGTACCAGCAATCAACGTGCCCTCCATTGAGTAGAGGGACATAATTATAGATGCACGGTTATGTGAAGAATCGTGCATGGAGCACCCAGTGGCAACGACGAAGCAGTGGTACATTCAACGCGGAGTCGCAGTTTGCCTGCATTAGGGATAGGTGTAAGCGCATATCAGAATTCCGCACTCTTAGGAATAAATACTAAAATGTCTTAGAACAACAGGATTCCTACTTAGAGTTTGTACACACAATATGTGTATTTCGATATGTGTTCACAAAATGCATCTTGCGAGTTCGGTAAATCTTTTTATGGGCCATAATGTGATGCCATGAACTAATCGAATTCTAATATTCCCCCACGTTGTGTATCCACGTAGTTACGAGGCGAAAGTACCGCTTTAAGGACGTTCACATGGGCCGGTCATGATTGAAACATGCAGTCATGTAACAGAAGAAAGGAGGGATTGCATATTGCGCGCAGTATGAGCAACGCACATATCTCGTTTAGGTCGCTGAAAATCCCCTTAATGTATTGCCTTGTCATAATATAATTACAAAAGTACGGAAATTCTTCGAAAACCGTGTTTTTAGGATGAAACTAAAGAACTCATACAGTTGAGCGGGGAGGGGTGGGATTGTATTATACGTTGCGATACTCATATTATGATGGAAGCATAGCAGCAGCCGCGTAGGTACACGTATGGAACGTTCGTAATTGGTGGAAATTCTAATGTGTTGATGACGAATTCTGACAGATCTATCAATGGATTTGACGTATTTGTCGTACTCGATGACTGAGTTGGCCCATCCAACATTTGCCGACTATGTGTACAAGTGAAGGAGAGCCCCACTTTTCTCTTCTATGGTCAAAAATCGTTGAGGGACAATTTGGCTTAAATTCGGAGTGAACTGCCCATTACGGAAAGCCAGAAGTTTTCAACAAATAACTATGAAGTTCAATTTTCGTGTGCTGGTTTGAAGCGGATGCAACACCATTCGCAAGTGTGAGAGAAGTCACTCTCCATATACTCTCACTACATGAAGAATTTTTTAACGTTTTTTCTCACCAAACTTTGAGTTACTACACTTCAATTCTTTCTGACGGAATGTTTGCAGGTCAATGCGTATTTCTGATGTCCATTCGGGACAATAACAGACACCCGCATTTAATATCGATTCTACCTGCTCGAATACGACTTTTGTAGAACGATGTCGCGCCGGGCACGAGGATCGAGGTAATTTTAACTATGGGAATAAACAATATGACGGTTGATAACACTGAAAAGGTTCATTATTCGCGAAGTTGCTCCCGCCGCCGCTGCCACTCCATCAGCGTGTCTGCATAGTGTCGGTGCTCTTCCTTGAGTAATTTTGTGTTCTATTCTTACACGCCCCCAATCCCTTGATGGGAGCTGTCTGTTTCTTCATTCTTGCATGCTCACATGCACACATACATCGCTTTTCAAAACGTGCTCAGCGAAAAGAATTGAAATTTCTCGCAAAGGGTAAACTGCTACATAATATGAGTAACTGTAAGGAGCTGGAGACTCCTTATAATATTGTTCCATAAAAGAACCACCTAAACTATTGTTTTTTTACGCCTTCTCAGGATGACGATGGCGGCAAAGCTACGAAGAACTTGCGCCCAAAACCCTGTGAATCACAGTGCGAAACTTAAGCAGATCAATGATAAGATCATTCAACGATGAGTTGCGATTTGTAAAACGACTGAGGGTTTGTTCCTCTCATTTTCTGGGGACCTAACTTTAGGCCTACTGCCCAGTTTTTCTGCATAAGCATAACTTATTCCAGGCATATTCAGGTTTAGAATGGTGGCTCGATCGTAGATATAGCTAAAGGTTCCGCGCTGGGAGTCGGATATCTGCTAAATTTGCAGTTTATTTCGATGTATGGGAAGGAGACACTAAAAAAGGAATTAGACAAGCATGGTTGAAAAGGATGACGAAGGCCCCGCGGCAATAGATCGCTTCACACGGTTGGCATACGGAAGCGGTATTTTCACTTAGCATCTCCGCACGTCGGATGCGACCATGCAGAGTAAGGTAATCGATATTAGGTCGGGGACGCAATAAAACTATGCCTACATTATCATAAAATACAATTATACCTAGCTCTTCGGAAATCTCTATTTGAACATCTTGCCTTAAAACATACCGCGCACATAGTTTCATTTCGCAGCCAAACAATTCGGACATCACCCTCCTGCTACGCCGTGTTATTTATCATCATGATAGACTTTCGACATGGAATAATATCATTGATCACGCCATTTTTATTCTGACCGCTTTCGACAAATAAGGCACCGTTTGCTCCTTTAAACAAATGTAAAATTCCTGCGACAATTGTCGTGAATTTAACACCGTTTTGTCTTTTATGGCATATTCGATGTCATATAATTCTACTCCCAGACAATTTTTGGCAGAAGGATCATTGTACCGAAATCGCCGAAACGTGGTACAATATTGTTAGCATGGAAAAGTCAACATTCAAGTACATCTTTACCTGCAGATATTTGTTCCCAATTTTATAATAAATTAATGAATTTTCGAAGTCTACTTCAAATTGCATGTTTTTAAATGAACCTGCAGTTATAAATCCATTTTGCCTTTACGCATCAATTTACTTTTGACTATTCTGTTTACTGGCGGATACTACCCTTTTGTCGAACGCACATCTGCGATTACCTTCCTCTCCCAGTTAATGAAAATGTTCTCATCACTGGCCATGTGCCAGTTTGCATCAGAATCAACGAAGTAACTTCCTTCCGTTTTTAATGCCCAGGTCCAACCATTCTACGGAAACTAAGATTCGAACAATTCTTTTACCATTCATTGTAAACTGGTGAGCTCTTTTCTTGTTCACCGGCCCCTTTTTGTATTCGCCGCATCTGTTTGCATGTATTTTCCATTAAAACAGAAACGTTCTGTTGCCAGTGACATCCGCAATAGAAGAATTAGACTGTTCCCCGTCACCGCTGTTCATTGTACGGCGTATTTTCCATTATTTGTGCTGCGATTCAGAATTCTTTCTTCTAAAGCCTTAATAATTTGACTGTTCGGCGATCAATTTCAAAGGAAACCATACTTTGTTTCTGGTCTCTGCAGTAGTAATGCAGGTTCCGCAAGAATTTGGCCAAGTAATTATAATTATGATAATTACCGAATTTGCCTTAATTACATTTCAAGGGACCACCAAATTTTGTACCATTTACAGTACCGTGTTCGCGTAATTATTCGGGAAAGTCCATTTTGATTATTGATGGTTTGCATTTCTAGTATCCATAACAGACCTGTTATAATTTTCGTCCAGTACGAACCCCATGTACCTCCGGCTTGCATAAGTGAGTCGATACATTTACAATTGGGATACCCTGGTCACCTTCAATTTAATTTGTGGTTTTTTATGATGGCAGTTGTTGAGTTTAGAAGATTTAAATTGCAATTAAAAGGTCCCAATTGTATTTCCTTTCCCTTTTTATTAACATAAACAGCTCATATTGAAGTCATAACTTCGCGGACAAGGACGGGAAATTCTACGTTCGATCCATGAAAATTTATAAATAGGTAAGACCAATTAAATCAAATACCAAAGAATCTATCTCCGTTTCTGGATTCAGGTCACTTGGTTGAATTATAACATAAGCCTCAGAAATAGGAAAGTTATCATTTAGCAAAATTATACTTCGTTTTCAGCAGAGAAATGAATTTCAGTATTTATTAAATTTCGCAATGCTACAGATGTGAATACACGATGCACGATTATAAGGGTCAGGTTCTGTTAAGGCTATCTAGTCCGACAAATATACTGTGACGAAAAAGACAACGGAGCTGACTTCGAAACACTTTGTCAACTGTAGAAACATTTGTCGGATAAATATTTAGTTAACAGATTAGATGTAATACGTGTTGGCAATTCAATGCGTATATGATATTGCATAGAACGCAGAAGTCATTTTCGGTTTTTATACCACTGGTACGCATTTTATCGTATTAAATTGCAAACGGTTGTATACACATTTTTACTTAATTTTCTTGTAATTATATGTGTCATTAGCAACTCCATACATTTGCCCATCTGTACGTTATACAAATGAGGGGCCTACACAAATAGGTTAATTGAGAAAGTTATGTGTATTTATATAACAATTCATTAAATCATGACAATATTGTGTGCAATCATATATGTAATCAACGTTTGTTTGCTTGTTTCTCCGTGTTTAAAAAAAAAGTCACTTCGTCTTACCGGTAAAAAATCTTATACACACACAGTCTTAACAAATTCAAAACCAATCCGTTTACGCACATTATAATACGTGTTTGGTTGGCTATTTATTCATGGTTCGACGTTATTTGACGATTTTCGAAAACGTTTATTTGCATCTGTGTTACGCTCTGATCACAAGACATTCCACTTAACTGAAGCAAATAAAAGATGAAGCCTTTTCGAAAATGTAAAACGTATAATTCTGGATGCAGGTATTGTCATGGGCGACAGTTTGTTCTGCCTCTCAATTATGTGTGCAAAACGTGCGCCTCCCTGCTGTGCGATTGCGAAGGCGTAAAAATTGAGGGAGCGCCGATGAAAAGCAAATGCGGTATGTCCAGAACATAAAGCGATTTGAGCGCGATCAGAGTAGCGTTGCAAGTCAGGAGCGGAATTATACAGATGGAATATTAATAGGATTATAGGAAAGGAAAGGTTTGATTTAATGATATCTTCCATTCATTGCAACAATTTTTCCATTACCCATTACAGAAATATGGCAAATTTCATGTGAACGGCCGAATCACAATTTGATGAACTTCTAAATACGAAGTCTCTGGGATCAGATATAGTATGTGTGCGTAATTTTGAATAATCAACAAATCCGAAACGGAATTCAACATACGAGGGCAGTCCGATAAGTACTTAGCCTACAAAAGAAAAACGAAAATTTTGGAAAATTGACGATTTATTTTTCAACATAGGCTCCTTTTAACTCGATACCCTTGATCCAGCGGTGCTCCAACTTCTTCAACCCGCCTGAAAACTACGTTTTCTGGAGATCTGCAAAGTAGGCTTCCGTGGCGGCGATAACCTCCTCATTCGACCCAAATTTCTGCCCAGCGAGTGACTTTTTCAAGTTTGGGAGCAAAAAGAAGTCGCACGGGGCCAAATCTGGAGAATACGGTGGATGGGGCAGCTGTTCGTAGCCTAATTCAACGAATTTGACTGTAGCTTGGGCAGAGGTGTGAGCCGTTGCGTTATCGTGGTGAAAGAGCACTTTTTTCTTCACCAAATGGGGCCGTTTTTCCCTTAATTCGGCGTCGAATCGGCTCAATAATTCGGCATAGTGCAGCCCTGTGACTGTTTTGCCCTTCTCCAGGTAGTCTATGTAGATCACACCTTGTGAATCCCAGAAAACGGTGGCCATCAGCTTTCCGGCCGATAGGACAGTCTTCGCCTTCTTCGGAGCACATTCGCCGGGCACAGTCCACTGTTTCGACTGTTCCTTGGTCTCTGGTGTGTACCAGTGGATCCACATTTCGTCGGCAGTCACAAAACGACGCAGAAACTCTTTCGGATTGCGCTTAAATCGTGTCAAACAGTGCTCTGAAGTGGTCTCACGGATGCGCTTGTTATCCGGAGTGAGCAAACGCGGCACCCATCGAGCAGAAAGCTTTCTCATGCCCAATATTTCATGCAGGATACGCCCAGATTTCATCGCTGGATCAAGTGTATCGAGTTAAAAGGAGACTGTGTTGAAAAATAAATCGTCAATTTTCCAAAATTTTCGTTTTTCTTTTGTAGGCTAAGTACTTATCGGACTGCCCACGTATATATAGAGAGTAGAAACAAAACTTCTAACAAAGCTGCAGGAAACGTCCCAGACTTTAACGTAAATGGTAAGAAGAGGCATTGACATACTACTCGGAACAGCAGTGATGGAGACAAGAATACAGTAATGACGATAGAAGAAAGTATCGTTGTGACAAGTATGCAGCCAGAAGAATAGTGAGAACAATGCACTGTACGATACGGGTAGTTTAATACGGAGTAGAACTTGAAATCGGAAGAATTAGTTACTGAGCGGATAACAATATTTGAATTTTAGCAGATGTTTCAATTATGCCATCCGGTTATACAATACGCAAGCTGCGAAACAGATGTTGAGTAATCGGCTATTTCGGAAGGGACTTGCATACACTTCCGCAGTTTTAGCCCGAACATGATTAACGGATGAAGGCTGGAAATTGTACCTGCGCCGGCTACAAAGGCAGTTCGAGTAGATTGTTCAATAGACAAAGTACTTAGTCTAGACGCTATAACAGGGAGAGGTTTAAGTTCGTCTAATCCGGTGTTACCATATTACGAAACAGAGATTGACGCTTCGTGGAAAAAAACGGAAACAATGTATGAAAGCGTGCAGTAAAAAATCAAACGGAGACCACGTTGTTCGGAAAGATATTAGTGAATCAAAGATGGAGAACTTTTTGGAAACAATGTCCCAATCATGGAAGCGGAGAAAGTGATCAGATGTTTTGGACACGGCCCAATCAAACAAATCTCCGATGGTAGTTCTTGCCACCAAGCCATTGTTGGTAAATGCATTTGTATTAGCACCACGAAGATGCAAAGCAAATATAGGTGCAGATGTCACACATGAAGGGGAGAGCAGAAGTAGGTCTGGTCAATTGAGCGTACACGAGAGGTTTCCTGAGAGAACGTTTTTAATATACAATGCCCAAACTGTAGCATGTTATGAAGTTGCGGCACAAACTGTTATATCTGGAAAGAATGCCCATTCATGGAAGCGAAGATTATTAGGTTTCGGCGCCCCGTTCATTGCCAGAAGGCGTGGACGTATGTCTCACTGCGTTCAGCAGTGCTCCAGACCAATTGATGTCAGTTTCCGTAGACATAAAGTTTTATATAGAAATATTAATCGGCGGCAGAATCGCGTTTTTGCACCGACGTAGTGAAATGTACTTTATACCAAACTACTAAGCACATTCGGATGTGTCTCATCCGCTTATGCCAATCCACAGCAAAAGAACGTGCTGTATTGATAAAGAATGATTACATCATTGGCGAATGCCATTTAGTTTCGGAAATGACTTAAACTGTGTCCAATATTAATTTTTCTCCGCCCGCAAGACGAGTGTAAAACCAGGTAGGTGGATGTCGGCTAATTATTACGTTTTCACCGTCATACATTTCTTTCCTTAAGAATGCCACATAACTTCAAGAACCAAATAATATAATCTTTTACCTTTTATAGGGAAGAAATATAACTACAAGGAAAATTGAAAAAGTTTTACAAAATCTGTTGACTTATAAAACAGTTTTTTTGACATTTTCGAAAGTTCTGTAATTTATCTTATCTTTTAAGAATCACCATACAACTCCTTCACACATGCTCACCCGATAACATTCAATAAGTGTTCATTCAATCATGCAGCTACAAACATTACATTCCTTTTAGAAATAATAATTGGACGAAATACCTACTGTCTGATCTTATCATCCCTGTTACGACGCGAATATATGAATATATATGAATCCAGTCGTCGAAACATTTCTTGCAAGCACCTTCCGGTATGGCCTTCAGATCCGTATGCGATATTGTTTTAAGCCTTCAAGCAGCTCAAATCGTCTTCCACGAAGTGACAATTTGAGTTTAAAGAGCACAAGATAGTCACATGTAGCCATATCTGGCGAATACGGTGTTTGGTATTTGGCAATCGATGAGTTTTTGGTCAAAAATTCGGGTACAAGGATCGATATGTGGGATGGCGCTTCATCATAGTACAATATCCAAGAATTGTTCTTCCAATTCTCTGACCTTTTCCGGCGAACGTTCTCTCTCAAATGCCTCATAACGACTAGATAATATTACTTGTTGACTGTTTGCCCCTCTTAAAGGAATACCGAATGGACAATACCACGATAGTGAAAGAAAACTGTCAAGATGACTTTGATTTTCGAACGACTTTCACATGGTTTTACCGGCAGTGGCGGGTTATCGAAGCGCCATTCCGAAGCTTGTTGGCTAGTTTGTATGCGAAACTCGTACATCCGCGTCTCGCCACCCATTATGATGCGTGTCATGAATCTAGGTTAGAATGACTCGTCCAAGCATGTCTTCAGGAAACTGTTTGCAGTGCGATTTGAAAAAAATTCAGGTCTTTCGGTACAAGCCGTACTGCGAAGCGTCTCATTCCTAAAACACCAATTAAAATTTATGTGAACAGTTTCGTGCGACATGTTCAGATAGTGAGCCATCACTCTTAAGCTTGAGTGACAATTTTCCATCATCATTTCCCTGACTCTGTGGATGTTTTCGTCAGTCGAAGACATTGAAGGTTGACCGGAAAGAGGTAAGTCTTCCACCACTTCTCGGCCATCCTTGAAAGCTTTATGACACTCGTATGCCCGTGCTTCTATAAAACTGACTCGCCGTAGGACTTGTCCAACATCTTCAACGATTCAGCATAAGAAATTTCGTTCACAACATACCATTTGAGGCATATTCTTTGTTCGATAATTTTATTCGTTTTAAGAATCGCAGAGTGTACTTGTGGGAAACTAACAAAACTAATAGCGGTAAACAAACCGATTCCAAAATGGCGTCAAAACTCGACGTAAAAATTAGGTACATTGGTATTAGGTTACAGCAAATTATTATTTTCTGATACCTTTTATACGCGTTAATTAAAGGTGCCATTCCATGTATTTATTTGATAGAATGCATATCAACATACTTTTCCAAAACGAAAATATTACAGAACTGAATACTTACGCAACATGGAAAGGGTCACCTAACAACATATCATGTTCATAGACAGACCATCTAGCGATGATATAGATCTATTAAATTAATAGTTCATACATACTATGATAATACAATTATCACCGTAACAGACGAAGGGAAACAAAAGTATCTGTTAAGGAAACAGAGTGCAATATTAAAATAACGCAATCACACATGGTAATAACATACTTATACAGTTTGCCAGTATCCCACCATCACAGTTATAAAATTCAAAAATCAGCTCCAACCATTGGGAAATGGGAAATAGTATACGGCTTGCAATGCCATAAAAACTCTAAAACCGACACAAACCTACCATGACAATAAGCACCACCGAAAATCTCTACAGCATACGTTCGCTCAGAGAGATCGTCTCAAGTACACATTCGCCAAAAATAAAGGCTACCTAAATATGTTACAAGAATAACTGGACCAACTATTGATAATCTTGAGACGAAAGGTAGCACCCAAGGCGGCAAAAAATGAGATCGAAATGAAAAACACTCAGATTGGCTTGAACAATCTACACAGTCGGTACCTCTCAAGAGCCAGTAATCTGTTCATAGGACATGTGAAGGACCAATATTTCTTATCAATATATTGGTTCTCACCGTAATGTAAACTTTGTTGAATTCAATAATAAAACATGTTTTCAAGAAGCTTGGAGAGGTCGTTATCCCAGCACACGTATCTCATCGTTGTCTAAGGAACAGCAAGTTCGAGTAACATAATAGAACAGAGCAAACTTAAAAAAAAATACTAGAATGAAATTATTTGAGACCGCACATTTGAAAAGGACGGCAGGACAATTACCAAGCGTGTATGTGTTTAAGAATGCGGCAGGCGGTTATCAGACATGGAAGCTTAGGTTCAGTCTAATACAGTTAACTCAAATGCTGCATGAACACATGCTGAAATTGCCGGCAGATGAAGAAGAAGGCACAGAAGGTTGGTTGCTGAAGAACGCGAACGTGGAGGATCTGATGGTATCTACAATGAAAGGTGAGCTGCTGGTCTCCGTATCCAACTGCATGGCAGAGTATAAAATATTGGTTGAACATATATGAAAATGATATAGGTTAAGAGAAATGTTCTCTAATGGACCAATTTCTCAACCGCAGGAATAGAAGTGAACATGATATTGAAACAAACGTGACGCACCTAAAAAACGTTGTATATAAGATGCATATATTGGACAAGAAAGTAGAAGGAACAAAGTCAGTCATAAAATGTGACACATTGCCGGACAAGTACGAAAGGTTTTTGATTGCTTGAGTGTCAATACGAAAAGAAAAGCAATATACAATCAGCAGCGCGACTGACTGCAGAAGGAACAGGAGGAGAAAGTGGTCAGAATGGAGCGTTGGCCTTCATTGCAGCAGAGGAAAAGGGCTTTAAGTGACATTTGACGTGATATTTGGCGCGTATTTGAAAACTCACGGGGAATAGAAATGTAAAGTGTTCCGGCTGTGGAAAAACGGGGCACTGAATCAAAGACTACAAAAAGAGAGGACTAAAATCGCTCAGATAATATTCACCATGTAGTTTTGAAAGAAGACAGAAAATCTAGGAAGAGATTTCTATTCGAAACTTGAAAGCATGGTAGCGATGGAAGCGCCGGCAGAAATTATGTTTCTTAACGCGAGTCGGAGACAACTTTGATCATTTTTCGATTCAGGATCAGCAAATCTTATGGTGAGCAATGTGGAATATCAGGACGCTGGTGAAAGAATTATAATAAAAAGGGGGTTAGCGAGGTAATAGTTTTCAATGGAAGCGATATTAAAAGGGAATGTGGAAATAAGTAACTGCGTACTAGAGAATGCGTCATAGGTGCCTCTATTGGAACGCCATTCGATATTGATTAACGCGATAAATTTAAAAGGAGGGAAAGTACAATTTGAAAAATGATAATGTAACACCGCGTGTGGAAGTGAAAGAAATACCAAGAGGGAGAAAATGGGATAATGGGATAAACAAAAATTAAAACCAGAACACGAAAGAGGAATCAGAAACTCTAATGAATTAAAAATTAGGAAAAGTAATTGTGTTGTACGAAAAACTAGGACTTTTGGGTAAAACAAACGTTGAACAGCTGATGGTCGGCAATGAATTGAAAACGGGTGACGTGAAGAAGAAAAATCATGTGTGCAAAGTCCGCATGGAGATAAAATTAACAAGAACCCCTTTTAAAGATCCATAAAAAGGGCTAATAGACAAGTGTAAATATTTAACTCAGATGTTTGAGGTCCAATGCACCCAGTGTATTGGGAGGAAACAGGTACATCATAACACTACTGGAGGAAATTACAATCTTTACGAAGGTGTATCTTACGGAAGGGTAGTGCACCGTATTTGAGAAAATGCGATAAAACATCGCTTCTGCAGAAACTAAATGGAATCTGAAAACCTACATACCGGGGTGCGATAAAGGAGGTACTTATATTAGCAAAGAATTCAAAAACTGGTGCAGAAACGAAAGAATAACAACGGAATACCCAACGCGACATACACCATAGTTGAACGGGTAGGCTAAAAGACTTAATTGTGCGCTCTTGGACAAAGCAAGAAGGCTTTTCCTTCAAAGGAAATTGGACAGCGCGTGCAGGGAGAAGGTGTAAGGTTGGCAACGTATCGGCAAGACGAAAACACCTACGAAAGTTGTAGTTTCAAAAGCATATGGAAATTGGACGGTTATCGTCCCAAAGCATGAACACCTACACATTTTGGGAATACTGCTCACGTGAGAAGGAATGAACAACCAAGAAACTATTTGACATATTGTGGTATATTCGTTGCAGCCTGAATTCCCGATGATGGTGGGATGACAAAATAAGAAGAATTATTGTGTCACGTAATGACATAATTGAAAGAAATAAAAATGAGGAAAGAGTAGAAGATATGATGATCAACAAAACAGTTGGACTGCACATACTGGACGACGAGGCAAGCTCTGAATGATGACAACACGAAAAAACAGAAGAGAACGCGTGAGGGGTATAGGTGCAATATAAAAAAGAAAAAGGAAAGAAAGCCAAATACTTGAGACAGAGAGAGCAAAGAATCAAGTTCTTAGAAAATCTCAAAGATAGAAGAAACCAAATCAAAAGATACGACCCCAGTACAATGCTAAACTATCAAGAAGTAAGGGATAGTGCACGCAGACCCAAGTGTGAAAAAGCAATACGTAGGTATAAAGAATTTCTCAAGAAAAACAAACTGTGGGGAACAGGAGCCCTCGAAATGATAAGGGGCAAGAGAACACCGAAGTACGTAGAATTCTCTACACCCAAAAGCAGTGGACTCAACAAAGAAAGGATTTTAGTAAAAATTTGAGAACAATATAAGAATATTCTTTTCGCTGTAACGGTGGCCATGTTTTTGGCAATTCTGTAGCAGGCGAATAGGGCGTTATGGGAAATGAGTACTCTTGCAAGTCCACACACTATACGTGTGGCTGGTCTCGCCGCGAAGTTAGTCACGGGGTGACCGTCACGCGCATAACACGGAAAATGTCTACACAGATGTAAATAGTGTTTATAAAACAACTTCTCATACTTGGCAATGTCTTCCTTTTTAAGACTATTCTTTTGCCGCGGTACGTGGCGCAACCGTATGAGTTGTAATGGATGCAGGAAATCGCGATTAAGGTCGTCTACCTGGAAAAATATTATGCAGATTATATGCACCCAGAGAAGCTCTATCCTATTGCCAATACATAAGACAGTGAGAAATTTACAGGTCACCGAAACGCTGCAAAACCGAAATTACGGGACATCCAAGAATCGAATGCATGTTTATGATAACGTCGAATTATGTAAGTGGCAAGAAAGCACGCTCTCAGAGATAGGCAACAATACTTGAACGGACTCCCCCCCCCCTCCAATCAATCAATTAAAAGTGAATTAAATAAAGGAAAATAAACAAGGAGCGCAGCCTGATGAAAACTGAAAGGAAAAACTAAACAGACAAGGCGGCGCCCTTAGCATGGAACACGAGCAACCAACTTCGTTGCATATGAATGAAAACGGAGATGTTTGAGAATCCTTGGCAAACGTTTTCGTATGGAGGACAAGTTGGACGAAATGTATGTCACCATGAATACAAAGAGGCAAGAAATAACAAACCGTGGAAGCATTTTAATAAAAAGCAACGTTCTTCATCGAGATTACAATCTATAAAACAAATTAATTGTAGAACACAACACGAATATAATAACATCATTACATCACTATTATCACCAATTCTGTCTTCATCGTAACCAAATCCGGAAAATAGACCTACTTATTAGAAAATAGGTGTTATGTATAATTATAATTGTGCAATAAAAATACATAAGTATGCGATCTTTGTTATTTTTGGTCACGTGGATTACATTTTGATTGACTGTAATTTATAATATCTTCCGAAATAGGTGAACGCACTTTGTAGGACAACGGAACAATATCAGTAATTGAGGCACAACGGGAGGGCAAATTATATATAATTTTCACACAAATATGAAATTGATGGTGCATTCAAAAGTCCAGCGACATGTTTCGTTTTAAAAGCATGAATGATAGAAACGGCCAACGGCGAGATTAGATATCAAAGGAAAAATATGTATGTATTCCAAACTACAACGCTACTGATATGGGGAATAATCCAATAATAACATGAGTTCCATTGAGAAAAACAGAACGATATTATGGAGATGTAATACGTAATACTTTGGAGAACGTAGACTATCTTGCGTTAAACTATTTCGAGACAGTACCTACGGAGGTATAAATAAATTCGAATCGCAGTCATTAGGACATAACATTAACTTGAGAGGCAAAATCGTCTTACGCTTCATAGTTAAAGGGACCAGTGGATTATGCTTCTGTTAGAAATTAAACAGCAATTAATTGTTAAGTTTGAAAATAATTCAAGTGCAAAATATTTACACGGTAACTATTATCGGTTATACACGGTTTCCGGTACGTAAAACCACAAATGAGAAGGTACTCGAAACAGTTTAGGACAATTATAAAGGAAACTAAAATATTTATTTTAAAAAGTTCCAGGAGAAAATTTATTACTATATGAATTTAATACTCGTACAGTAAACTAAAACCACAAGTGTTCCATAAACCCGAAATGCAAAAGCCTGTCTATTAGTAAATACAAAATCTGGTTGATAAACTCTCCTAGTATATCGGGGAATCGAAACTTCTGAAGTAATTCCGGTGGAATGCACTTACGCCTGTAATACTTCATTTGCTTGGACACCTCAACAAAATAGACTTCTCTGTATTCGCTGTATGGAAAGAAAGAACATCCTGATATTACTCCGACAACCAAAATAATACGTGAAAAGTCGCGCAGTACTTCTTTGGCAGAAGAGATTCTATCTAACACAATTAACATATGTAACATTTTAGATAAACCAGGTAACGAATATTAAGAAATACTTCAAATTTATAGTTACTTTACCAATAATAACACATCACTTCTATATATAACTGTTTATTAATTTGTGAATATATCGAATTCGAAATAATTGTATTTCCACTGAAATTCAATGTACTTTGTCTCCAACGAAAGAATTGCAAATTTTATTTTGATAATCATACACGGTGCTAACATTTAATGTGTAATTTCTTTAAATCATTTATCGAATTTTGAAGACTTTTGGACAAAATATGCACGTTTATCCTAATTATATAATTTCCTGTCTGGTTTTCCATTCTTATCAAACATTCCGCCTGTATATTCTCTAATAGTATGCAACATCGGTGCCACAATCGGCTTGCAGTCGTTGCGAAGTAATGCTGCTCACACGCTTCCAATTAATAAGCCACATATGGTACACACTGCACAAAGGTCCCACTTCCAAACGCATAAAGTGCATTACACAGTATTTCGGAAAAATAACGGAACTTTTCAAATTTACGGCAAAACAATAACGCCATCTCTTAAAGCAATATAGAATTTGAAAGCTGTATGTTTCCGTCACAGAACGCGCCCGCGACCACTGTTATATATGTTACATATATCTATGTTACTTAAAGTCAGATTACCTTTTGTCACCTCGTCACGAAAACACAATGGAACAAGATCTAACATTAAATTTTGTTTCAGACTCGGTAAGAAACATTTAAAATTATGAAAAGGGTTGTTGGTGATAATTGCTTATCCCGTACGTGTGTGTTCGAGAGGCAAAAGCGATTTTAGGACGAACGTGATGTTTCGGAAGGCTACCCAAACACAGGTGGACGAAAACAGAAAAATCGCTATGAGTTGTTAAAAAAAATGCGTGAAATGATTGCCAACGATGTAAATTCGACTATGAGATGGATCGCGGAGGAATTAAATACGACCAAAGACATCGTGCAGGAAATTTTGGTGAAGGATTTCAACAAACGGGAAGCCTGTACTCGATTTCTTCCTCACGCATTAAATGAGGAACAAGAAATTACTCGTGTTGAACATTCTAAGGGCATTATTGAAACAGCTAGACGGAACCGCACATTCCTGGAATCTGTTGTAACTGGTGATGAGACTTCGTGCTCGAAGTACGATCCTCAAACAAAACGCCAAAGTGCTCCGTGGGAGTCCCCATTCTCTCCGAAGTCGATAAAATTGCGTTTCCAGAAGTCACGAGAGAAGACAATGTTGATTTGTTTTTACGAATCTGAAGGTATTACACTTCGGAATTTTGTTTTACACGGTCAAAGTATCACTTGCGAATATTATCTGGGTGTAATGGATCGTTTGAGTTGGAAAATCGTTGGAGTGAAGCCCAAATATCGACAGCCGGAATGTTGGTTCTTGTTGGACTCGAATGCACCATCTCACAGATGCATCGCTACTACGCAAGCACTACAATGTTACACAAGTATACAATGCCGGGACGGGGGTCATTGCGGCGATTCCGAAAAGTTATCTAAAAATTCTATGCAAGCATTGGTTGAACGTACTCAATGATGCGGAAGGCATGTATTTTGAATAAAAATACACATACACGGTCAAAGTATCACTTGCGAATATTATCTGGGTGTAATGGATCGTTTGAGTTGGAAAATCGTTGGAGTGAAGCCCTAATATCGACAGCCGGAATGTTGGTTCTTGTTGGACTCGAATGCACCATCTCACAGATGCATCGCTACTACGCAAGCACTACAATGTTACACAAGTATACAATGCCGGGACGGGGGTCATTGCGGCGATTCCGAAAAGTTATCTAAAAATTCTATGCAAGCATTGGTTGAACGTACTCAATGATGCGGAAGGCATGTATTTTGAATAAAAATAAACAAAATTGGCAAAATAAATGTTCCCTTATTTTTTTAATTTGAAATGATCCGTTATTTTCCGGAAATACTGCGTAAATCTGTTACTTGGACATAATTATATAAAGTTTTCATTCAAAGGGAAATCTCCCATTTCTATTATTACATCAGTTAAAATAAGTACCATTTTCCACTTACTTCATCCAACCCAGCATCTTAGTAACTCCTTCAATGCCATCTTCTGGGAGAACAGTCCAGCGGCGCCAGTAGGTTATGGAAATTTGTAGTGATGGACGAAAATATATATTGGGTGCCACTATGCCACTACCGCATGAAGTACGGCAAGAAACATTGAGACGGCGCCAAAGGTTGTTAAAAGGACGAAATAGTTTCAAATTGTGACAGTTTCGCATAAGTCCCTTACAGATTTTTACAGGTGTCGTACGGCGTTTTCCAGATACTTTCATAGGGAGGGTTCCGTAAACCGGAAACTGTTCGTATTAATTGTTTTCGTTATGGATAGAGGGATTTAAATTTCGCAATCCTTTCAGATCTTCTTGGTTCCTTTTTCGACACATTAATAAAGATCCGTTTTCGTTGTGTATGACCACTTCTAGAAATGCAACACTCCGGTTTCATTTTGCATTGAGGAAATGAGCAAGTGTGGGTGGTCGTGTTTACCGCGCGTCCGTATGTCAACAACTTTCCCCTTGCGTGCTTTCATGGAGATGTCCTCGACGTAAGGATCAATTCTTTTTGGCCTCTATGAAGCTGTTTTTACTGAGTCTATATATGTGAATTCCATTAATGAATTTCGCGAGATCTGTGGGTAGGTGGAATACGTTGAGTAACAATCGCAGTACTTGTAGAACGTCCATTTAAATTGGAAATAAACACAATTTCGGTATAATTTAAATACATCTATTTGGGCATCCATCGAGAATTTTGTTTATTATCGAGTCATCTGGAACCTTCATTAAGCAATTTAATTATCGATTTGCTACCAATGTCAGTGAATAATGCTACGACATCTATTTTTAATGTTCTGAGCGAGCTCAATAATGTTACGCTTATGTTGCATGGTTTGCTGTAATATTGGTGGAATCCTCTTATCCATCAAATTTTGATAGATTATAAGTGGGAGGCTCGATCATTGCAGCAGTCAAGTTTATGGGGTCATAGGTATTATGAATTTTTAGCCCTCCGTGCTATCCAATTAGGATATTTCCCGCTCGGTTAGGGGGTAATATCAAGCTGCTCTATCATTTTACTAATGTATATTACTGCGTATTGGGCAATGTTACTTGTTGACGGAACGGATCCGGTTCGTTTATATACAGGATTCGTAAATATTCTGATGATTAGTTCCTAATTTGCAGTAGAAAATTTATTTGACCCTGTTCCTTTTATTGTGCCCTCCCTTCCCACGCCTCGCCTAAATACAGACCAAAGTATTTGCATAGGTACCAGAATGGGGGTTGCATGAAGCTATTTAAACATGAATTTCTTCATTTTCGTCAAATCTGCAAACCTTGGGCATTAATTCCTCTCCTGGGAATGACATTGTATAATATATTATCGAAATACTGGTCTCTATTTCGTGTCGAAGGGTCATCTGAATGTATTTGCTTACTTCAGTTTCTTTCATTTTGTCTATAAGCAAATTAGACTAAGTTGTCACAGATAACATAATATGGATTTTTCTGAGTATCATTGGCAAACATGAACCTTAAAATCACCCTCAATTTGTTCGAACACAAATACCTACTTCGCTAATGTGAATGACAGTCAATCATCCCAATGTGTCCATTTCCATCTTTTCTACACAGTCCTTTTAATCCCATAGAATATTAGCCCTCATGTTATTTCAGGCACACGTCCGTTATCTGACGTACAATACAGTCGTACACAATTATCGTATTAGTTGGTGTGGCTTTAAATATACCATTGGAAAAGTTTAGTAGAAAGGGTAAATTATTCCTGTCATAAAAATTATACGGTCTCTGTGGAATTTAGTGAAGCCTTATTAATATTTTCAACGTAAGAAACGTATTGCGTTTGCCGGTGATGCAGCGTGGAGTCATATATCGTCGAGCACGTACAGCGAACATCCAGTGAAACCGACCAACTCCAAACAAAATTCTTTTACGTGTCTTTCAACGATCAATTCCTGACGCGACGTGACCTTCCTTCCACATTTACCTTTCTGGTGAAAATATTGATCGTTTGAACGTAGCATAAGTTCCGTGCGGAAAAACAACAGATGTTACAATTTCTTGGCATTGCAGACGAATCATTACAGTCATCGGGAAAATTGCAGGTAGCTGCCAATATGTAAGCCTTGGTCTCACTAACCGCTCTCCGGGATAGAATGGTAGTTCTGCCGAAGACATTGGACTGAGAGTGTTGTCCTTCCCTTTCAATGAAGGAAGCATAAAACTTCTGTACTTTCATCGTTACGGATTTTCTGCAAGGCATTTTTCTATTTTTTCTTCAATTCTTCTTGTACAAAGCTTTCTGATCAGAATGGCATAACTGCGAAAATTTCCACGGCTTATAGGACTCCCATCAAATTGCGGCGTTGTTATTATTGTTGCAATTTGCGGTCCGGTATTCGCCCCCTCATTCTTTTTGTTACATTAAAAATATTCGTTATACTTCTGTACATATGGTCAGTTTTCGTCGAACCGCAGTACATTTATTTACTTTGTTTTTTTCAAGTGTATATTACTGCGTTTCTCTTTTTATGATTTATAGTGATTGAACACGTTTAAATTGTTTGGATTAAATTTGGTCGATGTGGAAATGGTTAATTTAAGACCGGGAAATGTTTAACCCTTTCGTCATCGTGTGGTCATGAAGTTCTGAAATTAAGGGCAGTTTATCGGAAGTTGGGTCTAAATTTCATTCCGATTGTGAAATACCAAAGTTTACAATATCCTCTTTCTGCGAAACTGTGAAATCAAAAGTTTGATATAATGAATGTCACTTATGAGAAATATTTTCAAACTCTTTCAACTTTCAAACACTCTCAAACAGGATATGCTGTATACCAAAAATTTTCATTAAAATGTCGAACGGTTTAGATTACGGTTCTAACTGGACTCAGCGCAGTTTGCACAAAATACTATTTACGACGTGACAACATTGATACATAGAATTTGTGCGCATATGTGTCTTGAATTTAGTATAAGACGGATTAGTTTTCACAGTCATTAATTAATTACCATTTCTTTTCCAATATGCGCTTCATTGTCATTTGGTATACCAGGGAGACGACCAATTTCGTAGAAACCCGTAGAGGTGGCAGAAGTTAACATTGAATGCGCGTGTCGCCTAGATGACTGATAAATTCTTGGTACGTTGTTTTCCAGATGATATTCCGTACCTTCTATTGATTGCCTATGGCGATTCCGGCGATCGCAGCCAATATCTTATTATATTGAGAGAGAATGGTGAACGGGGCCCCACCTCTTCCACTGTAGCAAGGAAGGTTGAGAAATTACGAACTACCCATTGAAACATTATCCTACTGTAATTAAATATGCCTACTGTAATTAAATGCAGTCATTTGCAAGTCACATGCAAATTCAAAATATTCCAATTCTATGCCTTCACAAAAATGTAAAATTATACGGAAAGTTTGAAATAATACTTTCTTCTGTGTCCTTTCAGATGGGTACATTGAATAATCACACCAGTCTAACGACAGTTTGTCCTTTTCTCTCCGTTGAAGATATGTTTGGCCTACACCAGTAGTCAATCCCATCTCTTACATCACAACATGCAATTTTTCAAGTTTGGTATGATGAAAATGCAAATTTGGATGTAAGAAATAATCTTCCAGTGTGCCCAGTCTTAAGTTTCAAAGTACAATTAGTGACCGATATATTGCTTGCTGCGTTTGAGATTCATTTTATTACAAACACGTAGTGATTACCCTTCGCATTGCATAGATACAATTAATATTGGAGAAATAGCTTACGAGACGAAATATTCGAATTAGGGAATTGTTAATTATATTTGCGGCATTGTGATTTTATTCCTCATGAAAGTGGCACCATACAATATCATTAATAGTAATAAGCACGGCTGCACATGCCGCAACTCTGAGAATAGCCGCAACTTCTTCTCGTAAGATAGAATCATTGGCTCTTAAGCGGTGTGGTGCTCTCTCTGGTAACGTCGAAATTGATTCGTGACACTTTTCGAGTTCTTTGTTAATCTGGTACGCAAAGACGCGCTTCCTACAGACTGTATAATGCGGACTTAATCCAGGATTACAGCGAGGTAGATATCCGCGTTATTTTATTCCAACGAAGAAGCATTTGTGCCTCCGTCAAAGAAATTCGAAAATTTTCTTCCGTGCAAAAATATGCAGAGCTAACCCTTTCACCAGAGCAGACTGGTGGCTTTTTCACGCTGCGCGCACATTCCGTGAAACAATTATTCAACTGGACATTCCATCGTGTGGACCCTTAGCCAGTACAAACCGGCTGGAATGAACTAGCCAACGTTTGCAAGTTGCGTTAATTCTGTAATTTATCGGGCGATGGATTGCGGAATTATAAGTTCCGAATATTGGATAGTTTTCGTTTTCGAAAAATGTAGAATTCACTTCACCGAACGGTAGAAATTTGTCATCGTTTGACGATCCTGCCAAGTTTCGGCGACGAGTTATCTCCCATCCGTCAACTGGTACACTTATGATGAAAGTCCCCTAGAATACATACATACCGGTTTTTGCGACGATGCTAGTACCTCGATTCCATTCGGACAGAACAGAATGAATGCAAAATACTCTTAGCAGACACATGTCGGATGTAACGGTCAGAATGTAACGGTGGCAACAGTGATCGTATGTAGACTCTTACAAAGTTGATAACAAAAATCGTTGAAGTGATATGTCTATCATTTACAGAAGTTGATGAAATGAAAAACGATATATTTTCGTAAGCGAAAATGTAGTGAACGGTAGAAGCCGCTGAAACATTTGCTACGGAACATGATGGTAGGAGAGAAAGTACATTACCAGTAAAAGTTTATCACTTTGGAAAAGAGCGCGAAGGGATTATGCGGCAATTGAAGCGGGCTTGTTCACACAAAGTTGTTACAAAACTCCAATGTCCTTGCTTTCCGTGATGTAAGCAAATTAATTTGGAGTTTCACGAAAATGCAGGTTGAACCGAATGACCAAATCCTTTCAATCGTGTAGTAACTGAAGCCGGTATCAGGGAATTTGTATCTTTGGCGCATGTATAATTGCATTTGAGCCTTACCCACAGATGACGGCAACTGGTGTTGTATGCCAAGTATACTGAGTGGACGACGAGGTCATGTTCTGTCATATGCTGTACAACGTTCACAGCAACATCGACATGAGCAAGTGCAGTGTAAACTACAGGTGCATGCAATGTACATGAGAATGGAATTCTAAACAATAAGCAGTGAGGGAACCGAATCCTGGATGTCAATTCCAATGAATACTTTTGGTATACGGAACGAAAGAATCAGATTACGGAAAGAGAGAATTTTTAATAAAATCAAGTTACCTCATTTCCCTTTCCCGCTCATGAGCATTGTAGTATAAGTAGTGAGCTTGCAATATGTAGGTGAGTGCGTAACAAAGCAGTCAACCATGTGCATAGGGACTTAGAAATCTTTCGTTTTGGAAGGTTTTAATGAGAAGGAAGAAAAAATGGTAGAAATTGTCATTTGTAGTTATCCATATTTTAATGCCAGAGAACAAGAAATGAAGAGGTGCTTAGGACAACAAAACGTTTGCTACGTAATTTGGGTGCGGACTACACAGGGCATCTATAATCGCAATTGATTTAACAAATCGTAATAAGCAACTGCACTGTAGAATAAACTACTCTATGGGACTAGATAATCGGATTTTATAACATTTCGGTGCATTCGTTACATTGGCCATCATAATAGAGTTAGAATATCCGATGAGGCGAGCGAACTGAAAATCTTACGAATTAGGTAATAACGACTGATGCCCACATAAAGGTATACCGAACACCACGAACGAATTCACAATGACCCAAAATATATCTAAGAGGTATGTACCGAAAAATGAACTAAGGACCACATACATACGCCCGCAAATATAATATTTGGAACACGAGTTGCAATGTACCATTAGAATTTTAAAAATGTAATTGATTTTGTGAAGGAAAGCGCCCGTTGGTAAGAATAAAGCAAGGTAAAGTTTCGAAGGATGTTGACAAAATTAAAATGACTCCCCAAATCAAGGGCTCTGCCACGATACCAGAGCCACATTTTTTTCTCGCCTTTACAATGTACAGAGAGCTAAATATTTATAAACGTCTCGTTTTATTGTACAGTCGAAGTGGGTGGAAACATGATGTACGATGAGTAACGAACCTTGTCAGGGTTGGCATTAACAGCATTGGTAAAATATTCGTTACTGCCCCAATCATCTGTAGGATATAGGCACTTTAAGGAGTACCAGAATTTGTATACGTAACAGCGAGAACATTATGTATTACAAGGTATTGCAAGAATATCGGAATAGAATTATATAGAAATTATTTTCAGTATAGAAAGTACAGCATTAAATATTAATAGATTTTCAAATTCAAAATGTATAGTAAAGATCGTTCGATATGACAACTATAACGATGTATACATTTGAGCAGTCTTTTATCACACCTCAGAAGCCTGTGCATCGTGTAGTATGAGGTACTTCCTACCATTTCAAATCCCTTGCACCGGAATGTTTCAAATACTTCATGCATTTCACCGCTTGAATGATAGTTAATATTTATTGTTAGTGATTAATGGCCGGAGTGAAACTTAGTTAAATTCAGAACGAATACCATACCCAATAAACCCGGGCGTATCAACATCGATACGAAGTCCTAGTTCGACGTCACTATATTTCAATATTACGTCTTATATGAAATTGGTTAGTGTACAGAAATGAACCGTATTTTACGTTTAATGCAGGATGCAGTGGATGCGCGAATAGCAAAAACCATCAGCTGGTACCAACACCAAACATTTAAAAAAATGTTACTTTTTTGTTGTAAGACAGAAACTTACTTTGTGTTTACACAATGGTCTCAATACGGAATAACGCTCACGTATAATTAGATCGGCCAATTGATTCTAAGACTATTCGCCTGAAGTTCAGCGTAGTTTGCTCATGAAATGAAAAGACTTTTCGGAGTACTTAGAGTAACGCAACTCGTAGTAAATGATTCAAACATTTTCAATGCGTAAATGATTACCGTTCTGGGATGTCCACAATGTGTCTACATCGGGATGCTGAAACTTTTAGAAATGTATTAACGGGATCTTTCAATACTACAATCGGCAAAGGAGCGAATACGTGGAAAGTATCCCGAAAAGAATATATGATGTCTCTCCGCTCGCAAAAACGTTAATACTTCTCTGCCAAACGCTCTTTCCGGCAATTCGATGAACAAGTGACTGTTGTATTCAGGTGATGTGCGAGAAATTGTTGTTCCCATTAATGGCATTTATTAATTTATATACCGCAAATAGCACATTAGTCCGCGCTTCGTACCGGTAAGGTGACAATCGTCGCGATCTCCCTCAACATTTACCGGATTGAATTTTCCAAAACTTAGTACATTGCAGGTCAGAACAGGAGACGAAAATTGGTGCAGCATCTTTTTGTATCATTAGCCCACTATATCTGGTTAGTATGTTCCGTCGGAATTATTGTAAATGCAACACTGGGAATTCACACATTCGTTCATATTTTCTGACGACACGATTTACTTTTTATCCTGTAGAAAATTAATGTTAAGTTGTGTCAATGTTATATCGAAAAATAAATGTAACATAATTGGACAACTTTTCTATCACGAATATGGTCGCAAATGGTGCGACTTGATGTGCACGGTAAGCGGTCTGGAGATATTATGTGGGGATGTAGGACGACCGCATCTTTCATTCTACGATGCTTAAAAAAAACGTATTGTCGTAACGCGCTGTTGTTCAGTCAAACGAGCTGGTGCTGTTGCCTTTTAACCTGAAGCGTTGACAGAAGTGTTTTTGTTTTTGTCCGAGTTGTTAAATATGTCTGAACACCCGAAACATAAGGCAGCCAATGAATAGTACACCCCAATAATTCGAAAAATAGTTCGTTTACGAAAGTTACGAGTTAATTGTTTCCATTTGCCAAAAAATGCCGGTAACCCTCGGCTGAGGAGTTATGGATCCTTGGCGGACGTGACATAATCTCCTTTCCACCCTGGAATTGCAGTACGGCTGAAACAGCCCGAAGGTATTGGTGGTGTATATAACCTTTCTCAAAAATATTTTCTTTCAACAAAGATTTGTGAAAAATAAAATTACATTGGTGCACACCTTCCACTTTTGTGTAAACAAAGATATTCAAACACATTTTCTCGTTACTTGAGAAGTTTGTTATACCATCCTGGAAGAAATACCTAATATCAACGTGTGATCCGCGCTGATCGCACAACCAGTTTATTCACGGCGTGGAAATATGCATTTAATAGACTCCGTAACCAAACACGTTACCATTCTGCAGACGTGATTCCGCAAGTATCCTTCGGCGCGTGAAGGTCTTGTTCAAATCGGAAATTGTCAGAACATCATTCGAAACATACCCAACGAGGATGGTCACCTGTTTCCCAATAGGCCGACGGCTCTTCACAAACTCGCTGCCAACTATCAAGCATTTTATACTTTCGACATATGACATCGCTCATGGCAATATATGTTCCAAGGGCGCAATAACGTGGCATGGTCAAGTATTTTCGAATGGTTCTCACCCTACTCAAAGAAGATAATATCCACAATCACGGAAGCTATTGCTTGTACCCTGCTTTCCGTTCAACAACATGTTAACAGTTCACAAGGAATGTAGTAGGACCCATACACCCATAAGCGCTCATTCTTTGTGTCCTCTGTATTATGTCAGATTTTTGTCACTTTTTTGTGTACAAAAAAACTCGTTGTTAAAATTAGATTGCATTAAAAATTTTACTTAATGTATAGTCTGCTAAGAGTAAGTGATCTCTCAAATCTAAACAACTTATTACTCACCAAAATAATCACTGAAATAGTTGCATGACACTGATGTTTGTATTGATAAAAACGTCGCATGTAAATAATTAAAAGATATATGTAATTTAAACAATACGCTGCAGCGAGTGTACTTGCGTACTGTTACTAAGAACTGTATTACGATGAGTAAAATTATCCACCCAAAAGAACAAAGTATGATGGCGATGGCGTACAAAGTATAGTATGCTGATTCTTTGCTTATTCTCATAAACAACAAGCAATCTCGATAATAATCGGGGACATAATTCAGTATCTGACATGTAATACAACTGACGTTTTTTTACAAAATTAAGCCATCCGTATATAGAATTATAAAGCGGTCTTACAAAGCGGCGTTGCGTAACCTTCGCGTGTCATCTCCTATCATATAGACGTTGTATATGAACACTGGAAGTGAATACTTTCAAATAACTTAGGCAATAACTCACAGGTAGGACAAGCAGGTAGGCGTAAATATACTTCAAAGGATCCCAATGGGTGCAGAACGCTCGCCTACATAGCCAGGAATTCTCGAAGACGTCATAGGAGAAGCTGGAAAATAGATACTCATGTGTGGTTATTTATAGCGTAACACAGTGAAAGAGATCGCGGAGAGATTTGATTTCTGAGTAAAAGGGAAATAAGGAGAAATTTTCCGATATTAAACATGAAATTGGATTGAAGGCGAACTGTAACTGCGGCACTGATACATCAGTTTAGGAGATAATTTATTCCTCTTTGAACCACACAGACCAATTAAGAGCAGCCATGGCGACTCATGGGATCTATGCACGACTCTTACAGACCTTTCTCATCCTATTTACTATTTTCGAAGTATGTCCTTTTCGCAGATTCTTTCAGTTTCCGTTCAGTGGAAATTCAATTACTAATACAGTGTGACAGAATAGGTTACCTATAAGTATATATTTTTTTTCGTGTTTTAAGAAGAAATTTGCCCAATTGGAAGAATCTAGGCAAGTCTACCTCGAACAGTACTATTCATTCCATTGTACCGGAATTTAAAAAGGGTATTTGACAGCCGTCGAACTAATTTGTTTAGTCAAGTAGGGGGCCCCGTTGCTTTAAAGTTGCGCCGCGATAAATGCGATCCCGGTTTTTGGCACTGTTCATTCGCATTTACATACACTCTGTTCGGGGTCTCAATCACGGTTCCAACGGCCACTTCGATCGGGGAAAGTAACGTTCGTGTATCATTGGGGAAACCGCCCTAATCGCGTGGGAATGTGCACGAATATGTGCTGTGCAGTCGCGGTTTCAATTAGTCTTATTCATAAAACATTCCGTTGCTTTGTAAGCTAACAAATGTGCAGTGACTCTGGAAAGTGCCCGGCGACACACTGTCGTCGTCTGGCACTTAAAGAGTTCCATAGGCACTGCAATAAACTTCGAAAATATCCGTGAGGCAAGGAATGAGTATCCGGATGGTTTATGGCGGGGTTTTAGTTTATATCACTTTCTCTGCAAGCAAGGACAAGGAGGACCCCGTACATACTAGCCTGGGGTGTGTCACTCCACCCCCAACACATTATGGTGGCCTCAATATGGGAGGCCCGATCATGGGAGGACCCAATATGGGACGCCCCAATATGGGAGGCTCCAACAGGGTGAATCCAATAGGGGGAGGAAGCACACTACTCATTCTACCACAAAACCTGGAACTCCGTTTTGAACCAGAGAACAAATTCACTTCTCAGTCAACCAGCACACAAGACACATCCCCTTTGACACAGAAACAGTCCACACGCATCATCGAACTTCAACAAAATCTATCATATACTCAGTAACAAAATTCTACCCTTAGTCTTCCTAAGTATCTAAGAGGGACTTAGGAATATTCTCCCATCGCGCAGTCCGCATACCGGCATTTTCCGATCGAAGATTTACAACATTCGGTGACGCGGTCAACACATTTGGATCCATCGTATCGGTCGCTATACAACGAGAGAAACAGGCACAACACTTTGTACTTAGCGATGACATATGACAGAATCGAATTTGCCGGGACATATATTGTATACATGACTCACAATATTTGCAAAACAATTCATGTTCCATAATTAAACTTTCTAATGGCGATACCATCTAACTGTGCTGAAAGAACATGTTCCCAGTTTGTATCTATTTGTGCACAGTTTAATAAATCTTCATGGATATAGAAAAACTTATCGCAAGCTCTCAGCGCTTTCCGAAATGATCATACGCAACTATCGAAACAAGCAGCTCAAAATGAATGTCTCTAAATGTTTTACACATTTTTTCTGATTTCCAATTTCCATTGTGCTTCGTGTTGGTCGCAATATATTTCCCCTAATTGTATATGTCACCAGATCGGAATTATTTTGGGACCTTAGTAGCACAGTAATCAATCTGGCGGTTGAATCTGAAAATTGTGTTCTGAATGTAAAGATAGTCAAACTGGGATTCAAAGATGTGTTTGTTTTAACTACAGTGGGGCAGAAGAAATTGCGCAGAGCTGGACAATATGTTCACGAGTCTATATTGCTGCCACAAACTGGAACACCCTTTGACCAAGTTTCAGTTCATCTCGTTGCAACACTCCCCTTTCAGGTGTTACTTTTTACGAAATTAACTAGATACCAAGATTTTATTCACTGACGTCCTCCTATTACACTTCACTTGTCACTCATTCAGAAACGGAGCGACTTGTAATATTTTCCTCCAAGAGCCCGTTTCTCAGTTCTTCAATGTCTTCTCTTCTTTCTTTTCGAAAACGTCATCCAGCAATACCATATTCTTCCTACACTGCCAATTTACACATAGGATAAGATAAATCCTTAGTAACTCATGGCAAAACTACTCCAAATGAATACGCATTTAACCAAATTTATATTTCCTAACGCACTATTATTAGCGCGTAAAATATCAGTTGCATTCCAGTGAGGGAATCCACACGGGGTCCTAAAAATTGGACTGCATAACACGTGGAGCAGGAGTATATACAGTCGCAGGCACGAAAGTATGAGCTGACATTTCATTACCTTTTCCAAATTTTTGTATCTGACTTGTTCACATAAAACAAGTCCCTACGTCACTATGTAGCTGAATTAATTTTATTGAATTTTCGCAAAAGCGCAATGCAACAGGGAACTAAATCGCATAAATTGTCGTAGACATCCAATAATATATGTCGGGCATTTTTAGCAATTATTAATTCAGCGTAATAAAATGTAACAATATAACATGTGTCTTTATGCATCTCAACAAATCATAAAATTTGCAACGTTTCCACCACTGTAATACAAAGCGCCTTTTTATCACGTAAAGTGTACTATCGTTCGTGGTTTGAAAAGGAATGACTTCTCGCTGGGTCGGATGCGCTTTCGATCATGCGCTTCCCTTTGTCGGTGCTGCGTCCGTTTCGTTTTCGCGTATCGTTCTTCGGCGTATCATTCTTTGGCGGCAGTCCATTGCGTCACCCAGTCGTTCGATACTTCGTTGTCGTAATGTTCAAAACGAAGTCCAAGTTTGGTGGTAGAATGAGTAGTGTCCTTCCTCCCCCTATTGGATCCTCCCTTATTGGGCGTCCCATATTGGGTCCTCCCGTGATGTGGCCTCCCACATTGAGGCCACCCATAGTGGGTTGGGTGTGGGGTGACACATCCCAGGCTAATATGTACGGGGTCCTCCTTGTCCTTGCTTGCAGAGAAAGTGATGTAAATGAAGACCCCGCCATAAACAACCCGGGTACTCATTCCTGGCCACACGGATATTTTCGAAGTTTATTGCAGTGCCTATGGAACTCTTTTGGTGCCAGACGACGACAGTGTATCGCCGGGCACTTTCCATAGACACTGCGCCTTTGTTAGCTTGCGATGCAACGGAATGTTTTCATTCATAAGACTATTTGAAACTGGGACTGCACAGCACGTATTCGTACACTTTCCCACGCGATTTGGGCGGTTTCCCTAATGATGCACGGCCGTTACTCCACCCGACCGAAGTGGTCGTTGGGACCGTGACTGAGACCCCGAACAGAGTGTATGTTAATGCGAATGAACACAGATGCTCGCGCTCGTATGCCTTCCAAATTCCGATCCGTATAGTCAACATTTTGTTCCAAGTATTCTTTAACTGAATCTATAATATTTCCTCTTTGATTTATACGGAATAGTAAAAGACTAGGTGTTTCTTTGGTAGATTTGTTAATCGTATTATTGATAGCGAACTCGGCCCCCCTAAGAACTTTGTATCAATACTTACCGGTCATGTTATCAACTGTTTTGGCAAACATCGAACCTAAAACACGGTTTACTCTTTAAACCTGGCCGTTCGTTTCAGGTGATCCCGTAGCAATCAACACATGCCTAGTCTCGTTTTCGATAATTAATTTTTTGAACTCCTGGGAGGTAAAGCACGTTCCCCTACCTGGGATTAATGTCAACGGACGACTATAATTCGCACAGTATCCCGTTAGACAGTGAACTGTTTCCCTTGACGTCGTAGATTTAGTCGCGTACAGCTGCACAAATTTTGTAAATGAATCGATGAATACAAGATGTATTTCTTAATAAGCCTCTGTTTCTCGATAGGTCCCAAATGATCGACATGGATTGTACAGAAAGGCAATTTCCCTTTTGGGATACTATTAGGTGTACAACTTTGCTTCCGCCGTTTTGCAATAGATGGCTGTAGCGGTAAGTGGTAGTCGAAATAAATAGATCGTAGATGTCATACAATAAGCTTAGGCATTTGTAAACATAACGCCATCGAAATATTAGTCGATTTGTGTCTGCATCATAAAGTCATTCTCGATTAAACATGTCAGCTTACGAGCCAAATTCTCGTCATTTGCGGGAGGTTTTAATTTTCTGCTTTAATATGAAGAAATCTGCGGCTGAGGCTCATCGAATGCTCTCAAATACCTATGGTGAGGCCGCTATTAGTGAAAGAACGTGCCGAGAGTGGTTTCAACGCTTCAAGGACGGTGATTTTGACGTCGAAGACCGGCAAGGCGGTGGAAGAGAAGGTTTTCGAAGATGCAGAATTGGAGGCATTACTTGATCAAGACTCGTGTCAAACGCAACAAGAATTGGCAGTATCATTGGGAGTGACGCAACAAGCCATTTCAAAACGCCTGAAAATCATGGGAATGATTCAGAAACAAGGAAATTGGGTGCCGTACGAGTTGAAGCCGAGAGATGTTGAACGGCGTTTGTTTGCTTGTGAACAGCTGCTTGCAAGGCAAAGACGGAAAGGATTTCTGCATCGCATTGTGACTGGGGACGAAAAATGGGTTCATTACGATAATCCCAAGCGCAGAAAATCATGGGGATATCCCGGCCATGCTTCCACGTCGACGGCCAAACCGAATATTCACGGTTCCAAGGTCATGCTCTGTATTTGGTGTGACCATCTCGGCGTAGTGCATTATGAGTTGTTAAAACCGACTGAAACAATCACAGGCGATCGTTATCGAACGCAATTAATGCGTTTGAGCCGAGCATTAAAAGACAAACGGCCGCAATACAACGAGAGACATGATAAAGTGATTTTACAGCACGACAATGCTCGACCCCATGTTGCGAAAGTGGTCAAGACATACTTGGAAACGTTGAAATGGGAAGTCCTACCCCACCCGCCGTATTCTCCAGACGTTGCTCCCTCGGACTATCACTTGTTTCGATCAATGGCACACGGCCTGGCTGACCAGCACTTCCGGTCTTATGAAGAAGTAAAAAATTGGATCGATTCGTGGATCGCTTCAAAAGATGACCAGTTTTTTCAACGCGGGATTCGTACGCTGCCCGAAAGATGAGAGAAAGTAGTGGCCAGCGATGGACAATACTTTGAATCATAAACGTATAACCAGTTTTTTACAATAAAGCCTCGAATTTCGGAAAAAAACGGCGGAAGCAAAGTTGTACACCTAATACATATCCCAAAAACTCAATTTCAGTGTACATTACTTTCCACTTATCAATACGGAATTCCAATAGATTAGTCACCAGCGATGAAAAAAACCCTTCAAATCATTCAAGTGCTCACCGATACTTTTTGTGGCCACCATCATCCATGGAAGCAATAATGTCACCCGCTGGTATCAAATCCGCTAATGCCTCTTTCACAAATCGTTGAAAACGTGGCGGATCCACTTTCAACCCAAACGGCATCTTAAAATATGTGTACACTCCTAGCGGTGTTGTGAATGCGGTGAATTGCACAGACGTTTCTGCCATCTTAACGTGGAAGAATCCATCCTTAAGATCAAACGTGCTAAAATATTTCTTATCTCTTAGTAGATCGATTTGATCCTCTTGTCAAAGGGAGAGGATAATTATTTCGTGAGATCGTTTTGTTAAAAAATCTGTAATCGATACCTAGACGTAATTCACCAGTTTCCTTTTTCACTAAAACAATTGGCGATACGTATTCAAAATGGCTTGTCCGGATAATTTCTGTCTCGAGTAAGATAATTCCTCAGTTTTTCCTTTTCATAAAACGATAATCTTCGTGGGCTATAATGAAATGGTTTTGGATCTCTAATATCCAATTTTAACTGTATATCAACTTTCGGAACGGATGGTTTTGCCATTTCCACATATTCCTCTCTAAATAGTTTTTCGACCTTGTCTTTTACCTCGCGTGTTAAATCCGGGTTAATATTCAAAATATCCTTAATTCGTATCTTATTATCACCAATGTCGACGTTCATCAGTACATCTACTACGGTTTCTAATGGTTTCATTAAGATAAGTCCAAATTCTTTAATAACATCATGATCTAACGCAATAGCGCTCCCCATTTTCGAATTTGGTACCACCAAAACGATTTTATTGCCTTCAGTTTCGTTATCAATCGTTATGTTTGGTCTAATTTTACTTTTTATTATCAACTTTGAGCCGTTAATACCCCCAAAACCCGTTCGTAAATTCATCTGCTGCTTCGATTTTATTGAACGGAATAAGATTTTCTTTAATAAAACTTATCTTACTACCTATGTCCATAAGTGTTGGTAACCGAAAGTTGAAGTCGCAACCATCACGGCTCACTTCGTAATCAATGTCTCTAATAAAATGTCTACTGCTGTTCTTCCGCTTCCGAAATCAAGGTCACCAGCGCCTTGGCCCTCCTCTTCGGACAGGCGTTGACTGTGTGTCCAAACTTCGCGCATTCGAAGAACAATCCTTTTTCCCTTCGACGCTTATCACACTCGTTTGACCAATGTCCTATTCGATTACAGTTGTAGCATTTAACTGCACTGGTCTCGCCCTTAACTCCTAGGCAGCTGGCAGTCCCTCTAACCTACTGCTTAAAAACGGATCTGCTATCCCTGTTGCCTTTGGGCTTCAGTGGGCTATTTTCAAATACCCTAAGCAGCACTTCTCCACTTTCAAATTCCCTCATTCGTGCCCGGTCCTGTAAGTCCACATTTGGGATTCCTTCTATTAGGAAGTCAATTATTTCCTCTTCTGCTATCGAAACGTTTTTTTGAAAGCATCCCTTTCAGTGATAATAATCGGCGAAACTTTCCTCGAGCTTCTATTCACGTGCTTCAAACGCTCGTCGTTGTTCCTATCGTTTTGGCCTTTGATCGTAGATTCTTTTTAATCCCTCTAGTATTTCGTCCAATGTCATCCTAAACATGCCCTCAGCTTGGAACCACTCTTTCGCCTTTCCTTTTAATTTATTGCTGACCAATATATTTGCCCGATGGCCTTCAAGATCATATCTCTCACATAGCCTTCTAATTTTGTCTTCCAATCTCTGGAAAGTGCCTGCTGTTCCATTGTAAATCCCAACAAGTTCCAATAGGGATAGGATACTGTCGCTCCCTTCCACAGTTCCGATTCGCGTCAGTTCATGTTGCTGCTTGCCTGAGTTGCATAATCTCATTCTGGCAACTGCCAACCCTGTTTTCAAAAGGTCGTTTCCCCTTTGTATTAATTCCATACTTATTTCACGGTATCTTCTCTCTAATTCATCCATATAGTTAATATGTTCTCTCATCCACTCAGAGATTCACTTGCAATGGCTGGTGGATTTTCCATTTCCCGTTCCCCATCACTCTCCCGATATTCGTTTTCCGGACTACCTTTCAGGAAGTGTCTCCTTCTGAGCCGCCATCTCGACTTATATTCTAGTCGGGTCTTGCTCATCTAATCTTAAAATGAGTTCCTTCCTTGTCCCTCCTTGCGACAGTTTCCTGCGCAGCAGCTCAGCCTTCAATTTCGCAACGGTCAGCTTGTTCGGATCCATAATTCAATATTTTCTTATTCACTGTGGCTCGCCCTTCTAAATCACTTAACTTTCACAGTTCCTCCACTTCACTAAAATTCCCCGGGTTCTAAATACAGCGTCCCTGAGTTCAACAAATGTTCACCGTTTATAAATTCAACGTTCCTAAATTCACTTACAGTTCACTGTTTCCTAACTTCAC
>JAWWQZ010000345.1:0-7500 GCA_033815515.1 Cryptocheilus praepositus
GTTATTATAAAATGAACTGTTCGGTAGATATTATAAAAAAACTTTCCCTGTTAATAATTTTTTTTTTTTTTCTGTTGCGACAATATACTTTATACACATCGATTTGTTCGTCTTAAAAAGCCCTACAAGAGGCTATTATTTCATAATTTTCCGACAACCGATCAAAAGTTATTAAAAAAAAAAGAGTATTACTACTTTCTTCACCTTATATGTTTAATAACTTTTTATCTAGTGAACCTAAAATTCACTTCAAGATACTCAAAAAATTGTATATCCTTTAGCTAACTGGTGATTGCTTTCGAATTAATATATATTGAACCGTTCATTTGTTATTGTCAAAAAACTTTCCCTATTAATAACTGCCCTTCCTATTGTCCGATCTTTTTGTTCTTTTTGCACAGAGTGTATATCATATAAATAAACAAGCTCCTATAATTTCAAAGCGATAGAATGTCTCCTTCAATTTTCTTAATTTTATAAGCCTTACGCGAGAGCTAACTTCTATGCGCTGGCTCGCGGACGCCGTGTATCAGGGTATAGCGGCCGCCGCGCTGCGATAATTTTTTTTTTTTCTGTTGCGACAATATACTTTATACACATCGATTTGTTCGTCTTAAAAAGCCCTACAAGAGGCTATTATTTCATAATTTTCCGACAACCGGATCAAAGTTATTAAAAAAAAAAGAGTATTACTACTTTCTTCACCTTATATGTTTAATAACTTTTTATCTAGTGAACCTAAAATTCACTTCAAGATACTCAAAAAATTGTATATCCTTTAGCTAACTGGTGATTGCTTTCGAATTAATATATATTGAACCGTTCATTTGTTATTGTCAAAAAACTTTCCCTATTAATAACTGCCCTTCCTATTGTCCGATCTTTTTGTTCTTTTTGCACAGAGTGTATATCATATAAATAAACAAGCTCCTATAATTTCAAAGCGATAGAATGTCTCCTTCAATTTTCTTAATTTTATAAGCCTTACGCGAGAGCTAACTTCTATGCGCTGGCTCGCGGACGCCGTGTATCAGGGTATAGCGGCCGCCGCGCTGCGTAGTAACAGATTAAAAAATTAATAACTTTTTATCTGTTGGAGCTAAAATTCACATAAAAATATAAGAAAAATTGTACATCCTTTAGCTGTTTAGTGAATGCTAAGCGGTTATTATAAAATGAACCGTTCGGTAGATATTATAAAAAAACTTTCCCTGTTAATAATTTTTTTTTTCTGTTGCGACAATATACTTTATACACATCGATTTGTTCGTCTTAAAAAGCCCTACAAGAGGCTATTATTTCATAATTTTCCGACAACCGGATCAAAAGTTATTAAAAAAAAAAAGAGTATTACTACTTTCTTCACCTTATATGTTTAATAACTTTTTATCTAGTGAACCTAAAATTCACTTCAAGATACTCAAAAAATTGTATATCCTTTAGCTAACTGGTGATTGCTTTCGAATTAATATATATTGAACCGTTCATTTGTTATTGTCAAAAAACTTTCCCTATTAATAACTGCCCTTCCTATTGTCCGATCTTTTTGTTCTTTTTGCACAGAGTGTATATCATATAAATAAACAAGCTCCTATAATTTCAAAGCGATAGAATGTCTCCTTCAATTTTCTTAATTTTATAAGCCTTACGCGAGAGCTAACTTCTATGCGCTGGCTCGCGGACGCCGTGTATCAGGGTATAGCGGCCGCCGCGCTGCGTAGTAACAGATTAAAAAATTAATAACTTTTTATCTGTTGGAGCTAAAATTCACATAAAAATATAAGAAAAATTGTACATCCTTTAGCTGTTTAGTGAATGCTAAGCGGTTATTATAAAATGAACCGTTCGGTAGATATTATAAAAAAACTTTCCCTGTTAATAATTTTTTTTTTTCTGTTGCGACAATATACTTTATACACATCGATTTGTTCGTCTTAAAAAGCCCTACAAGAGGCTATTATTTCATAATTTTCCGACAACCGGATCAAAAGTTATTAAAAAAAAAAAGAGTATTACTACTTTCTTCACCTTATATGTTTAATAACTTTTTATCTAGTGAACCTAAAATTCACTTCAAGATACTCAAAAAATTGTATATCCTTTAGCTAACTGGTGATTGCTTTCGAATTAATATATATTGAACCGTTCATTTGTTATTGTCAAAAAACTTTCCCTATTAATAACTGCCCTTCCTATTGTCCGATCTTTTTGTTCTTTTTGCACAGAGTGTATATCATATAAATAAACAAGCTCCTATAATTTCAAAGCGATAGAATGTCTCCTTCAATTTTCTTAATTTTATAAGCCTTACGCGAGAGCTAACTTCTATGCGCTGGCTCGCGGACGCCGTGTATCAGGGTATAGCGGCCGCCGCGCTGCGTAGTAACAGATTAAAAAATTAATAACTTTTTATCTGTTGGAGCTAAAATTCACATAAAAATATAAGAAAAATTGTACATCCTTTAGCTGTTTAGTGAATGCTAAGCGGTTATTATAAAATGAACCGTTCGGTAGATATTATAAAAAAACTTTCCCTGTTAATAATTTTTTTTTTTTCTGTTGCGACAATATACTTTATACACATCGATTTGTTCGTCTTAAAAAGCCCTACAAGAGGCTATTATTTCATAATTTTCCGACAACCGGATCAAAAGTTATTAAAAAAAAAAAGAGTATTACTACTTTCTTCACCTTATATGTTTAATAACTTTTTATCTAGTGAACCTAAAATTCACTTCAAGATACTCAAAAAATTGTATATCCTTTAGCTAACTGGTGATTGCTTTCGAATTAATATATATTGAACCGTTCATTTGTTATTGTCAAAAAACTTTCCCTATTAATAACTGCCCTTCCTATTGTCCGATCTTTTTGTTCTTTTTGCACAGAGTGTATATCATATAAATAAACAAGCTCCTATAATTTCAAAGCGATAGAATGTCTCCTTCAATTTTCTTAATTTTATAAGCCTTACGCGAGAGCTAACTTCTATGCGCTGGCTCGCGGACGCCGTGTATCAGGGTATAGCGGCCGCCGCGCTGCGTAGTAACAGATTAAAAAATTAATAACTTTTTATCTGTTGGAGCTAAAATTCACATAAAAATATAAGAAAAATTGTACATCCTTTAGCTGTTTAGTGAATGCTAAGCGGTTATTATAAAATGAACCGTTCGGTAGATATTATAAAAAAACTTTCCCTGTTAATAATTTTTTTTTTCTGTTGCGACAATATACTTTATACACATCGATTTGTTCGTCTTAAAAAGCCCTACAAGAGGCTATTATTTCATAATTTTCCGACAACCGGATCAAAAGTTATTAAAAAAAAAAAGAGTATTACTACTTTCTTCACCTTATATGTTTAATAACTTTTTATCTAGTGAACCTAAAATTCACTTCAAGATACTCAAAAAATTGTATATCCTTTAGCTAACTGGTGATTGCTTTCGAATTAATATATATTGAACCGTTCATTTGTTATTGTCAAAAAACTTTCCCTATTAATAACTGCCCTTCCTATTGTCCGATCTTTTTGTTCTTTTTGCACAGAGTGTATATCATATAAATAAACAAGCTCCTATAATTTCAAAGCGATAGAATGTCTCCTTCAATTTTCTTAATTTTATAAGCCTTACGCGAGAGCTAACTTCTATGCGCTGGCTCGCGGACGCCGTGTATCAGGGTATAGCGGCCGCCGCGCTGCGTAGTAACAGATTAAAAAATTAATAACTTTTTATCTGTTGGAGCTAAAATTCACATAAAAATATAAGAAAAATTGTACATCCTTTAGCTGTTTAGTGAATGCTAAGCGGTTATTATAAAATGAACCGTTCGGTAGATATTATAAAAAAACTTTCCCTGTTAATAATTTTTTTTTTTCTGTTGCGACAATATACTTTATACACATCGATTTGTTCGTCTTAAAAAGCCCTACAAGAGGCTATTATTTCATAATTTTCCGACAACCGGATCAAAAGTTATTAAAAAAAAAAAGAGTATTACTACTTTCTTCACCTTATATGTTTAATAACTTTTTATCTAGTGAACCTAAAATTCACTTCAAGATACTCAAAAAATTGTATATCCTTTAGCTAACTGGTGATTGCTTTCGAATTAATATATATTGAACCGTTCATTTGTTATTGTCAAAAAACTTTCCCTATTAATAACTGCCCTTCCTATTGTCCGATCTTTTTGTTCTTTTTGCACAGAGTGTATATCATATAAATAAACAAGCTCCTATAATTTCAAAGCGATAGAATGTCTCCTTCAATTTTCTTAATTTTATAAGCCTTACGCGAGAGCTAACTTCTATGCGCTGGCTCGCGGACGCCGTGTATCAGGGTATAGCGCCGCCGCGCTGCGTAGTAACAGATTAAAAAATTAATAACTTTTTATCTGTTGGAGCTAAAATTCACATAAAAATATAAGAAAAATTGTACATCCTTTAGCTGTTTAGTGAATGCTAAGCGGTTATTATAAAATGAACCGTTTAGATATTATTTTCTGTTAATAATTTTTTTTTTTTCTGTTGCGAAAATAAAAATATAAGAAAAATTGTACATCCTTTAGCTGTTTAGTGTATGCTAAGCGGTTATTATAAAATGAACCGTTCGGTAGATATTATAAAAAAACTTTCCCTGTTAATAATTTTTTTTTTTTCTGTTGCGACAATATACTTTATACACATCGATTTGTTCGTCTTAAAAAGCCCTACAAGAGGCTATTATTTCATAATTTTCCGACAACCGGATCAAAAGTTATTAAAAAAAAAAAAAAGAGTATTACTACTTTCTTCACCTTATATGTTTAATAACTTTTTATCTAGTGAACCTAAAATTCACTTCAAGATACTCAAAAAATTGTATATCCTTTAGCTAACTGGTGATTGCTTTCGAATTAATATATATTGAACCGTTCATTTGTTATTGTCAAAAAACTTTCCCTATTAATAACTGCCCTTCCTATTGTCCGATCTTTTTGTTCTTTTTGCACAGAGTGTATATCATATAAATAAACAAGCTCCTATAATTTCAAAGCGATAGAATGTCTCCTTCAATTTTCTTAATTTTATAAGCCTTACGCGAGAGCTAACTTCTATGCGCTGGCTCGCGGACGCCGTGTATCAGGGTATAGCGGCCGCCGCGCTGCGTAGTAACAGATTAAAAAATTAATAATATTATAAAAAACTTTCCCTGTTAATAATTTTTTTTTTTTCTGTTGCGACAATATACTTTATACACATCGATTTGTTCGTCTTAAAAAGCCCTACAAGAGGCTATTATTTCATAATTTTCCGACAACCGGATCAAAAGTTATTAAAAAAAAAAACAGTATTACTACTTTCTTCACCTTATATGTTTAATAACTTTTTATCTAGTGAACCTAAAATTCACTTCAAGATACTCAAAAAATTGTATATCCTTTAGCTAACTGGTGATTGCTTTCGAATTAATATATATTGAACCGTTCATTTGTTATTGTCAAAAAACTTTCCCTATTAATAACTGCCCTTCCTATTGTCCGATCTTTTTGTTCTTTTTGCACAGAGTGTATATCATATAAATAAACAAGCTCCTATAATTTCAAAGCGATAGAATGTCTCCTTCAATTTTCTTAATTTTATAAGCCTTACGCGAGAGCTAACTTCTATGCGCTGGCTCGCGGACGCCGTGTATCAGGGTATAGCGGCCGCCGCGCTGCGTAGTAACAGATTAAAAAATTAATAACTTTTTATCTGTTGGAGCTAAAATTCACATAAAAATATAAGAAAAATTGTACATCCTTTAGCTGTTTAGTGAATGCTAAGCGGTTATTATAAAATGAACCGTTCGGTAGATATTATAAAAAAACTTTCCCTGTTAATAATTTTTTTTTTTTTTTCTGTTGCGACAATATACTTTATACACATCGATTTGTTCGTCTTAAAAAGCCCTACAAGAGGCTATTATTTCATAATTTTCCGACAACCGGATCAAAAGTTATTAAAAAAAAAAAAGAGTATTACTACTTTCTTCACCTTATATGTTTAATAACTTTTTATCTAGTGAACCTAAAATTCACTTCAAGATACTCAAAAAATTGTATATCCTTTAGCTAACTGGTGATTGCTTTCGAATTAATATATATTGAACCGTTCATTTGTTATTGTCAAAAAACTTTCCCTATTAATAACTGCCCTTCCTATTGTCCGATCTTTTTGTTCTTTTTGCACAGAGTGTATATCATATAAATAAACAAGCTCCTATAATTTCAAAGCGATAGAATGTCTCCTTCAATTTTCTTAATTTTATAAGCCTTACGCGAGAGCTAACTTCTATGCGCTGGCTCGCGGACGCCGTGTATCAGGGTATAGCGGCCGCCGCGCTGCGTAGTAACAGATTAAAAAATTAATAACTTTTTATCTGTTGGAGCTAAAATTCACATAAAAATATAAGAAAAATTGTACATCCTTTAGCTGTTTAGTGAATGCTAAGCGGTTATTATAAAATGAACCGTTCGGTAGATATTATAAAAAAACTTTCCCTGTTAATAATTTTTTTTTTTTCTGTTGCGACAATATACTTTATACACATCGATTTGTTCGTCTTAAAAAGCCCTACAAGAGGCTATTATTTCATAATTTTCCGACAACCGGATCAAAAGTTATTAAAAAAAAAAAAAGAGTATTACTACTTTCTTCACCTTATATGTTTAATAACTTTTTATCTAGTGAACCTAAAATTCACTTCAAGATACTCAAAAAATTGTATATCCTTTAGCTAACTGGTGATTGCTTTCGAATTAATATATATTGAACCGTTCATTTGTTATTGTCAAAAAACTTTCCCTATTAATAACTGCCCTTCCTATTGTCCGATCTTTTTGTTCTTTTTGCACAGAGTGTATATCATATAAATAAACAAGCTCCTATAATTTCAAAGCGATAGAATGTCTCCTTCAATTTTCTTAATTTTATAAGCCTTACGCGAGAGCTAACTTCTATGCGCTGGCTCGCGGACGCCGTGTATCAGGGTATAGCGGCCGCCGCGCTGCGTAGTAACAGATTAAAAAATTAATAACTTTTTATCTGTTGGAGCTAAAATTCACATAAAAATATAAGAAAAATTGTACATCCTTTAGCTGTTTAGTGAATGCTAAGCGGTTATTATAAAATGAACCGTTCGGTAGATATTATAAAAAAACTTTCCCTGTTAATAATTTTTTTTTTCTGTTGCGACAATATACTTTATACACATCGATTTGTTCGTCTTAAAAAGCCCTACAAGAGGCTATTATTTCATAATTTTCCGACAACCGGATCAAAAGTTATTAAAAAAAAAAAAGAGTATTACTACTTTCTTCACCTTATATGTTTAATAACTTTTTATCTAGTGAACCTAAAATTCACTTCAAGATACTCAAAAAATTGTATATCCTTTAGCTAACTGGTGATTGCTTTCGAATTAATATATATTGAACCGTTCATTTGTTATTGTCAAAAAACTTTCCCTATTAATA
>JAWWQZ010000345.1:12500-17500 GCA_033815515.1 Cryptocheilus praepositus
TCGACGAAGGCGGCTTGCTTCGATCCGTGCCCTTCTCTGTGCACGCATACTTTGTGTGAAGGCGACATTTTCGTGGTCATACCCTTGTTCGCAAAAGTCACGATGGTGTTAGGGGATGTAATTTTACCCTTCTCTCGTGCTTGTCGACGAAGGCGGTTTCCTCGATTGTGCCCTTCTCTGTGTGCGAGTACTTTGTGTGAAGGAGACTTTATCGAAGTTTTGTACCCTTGTCGCAGGTACGATGGTGTTAGGGGATGTAATTTTACCCTTCTCTCGTGCTTGTCGACGAAGGCGGCTTTCCTCGTCGTGCCCTTCTCTGTGCACGCATACTTTGTGTGAAGGCGACATTTTCGTGGTCATACCCTTGTTCGCAAAAGTCACGATGGTGTTAGGGGATGTAATTTTACCCTTCTCTCGTGCTTGTCGACGAAGGCGGTTTCCTCGATCCGTGCCCTTCTCTGTGTGCGCGTACTTTGTGTGAAGGAGACTTTATCGAAGTTTTGTACCCTTGTCGCAGGTACGATGGTGTTAGGGGATGTAATTTTACCCTTCTCTCGTGCTTGTCGACGAAGGCGGCTTCTCGTCGTGCCCTTCTCTGTGCACGCATACTTTGTGTGAAGGCGACATTTTCGTGGTCATACCCTTGTTCGCAAAAGTCACGATGGTGTTAGGGGATGTAATTTTACCCTTCTCTCGTGCTTGTCGACGAAGGCGGTTTCCTCGATTGTGCCCTTCTCTGTGTGCGAGTACTTTGTGTGAAGGAGACTTTATCGAAGTTTTGTACCCTTGTCGCAGGTACGATGGTGTTAGGGGATGTAATTTTACCCTTCTCTCGTGCTTGTCGACGAAGGCGGCTTTCCTCGAACGTGCCCTTCTCGCGTGCGCGTAGCGAAGGCGGGACTATGGAACTGTACCCTTGTCTCGCATACGAGCAGTGCAGAAATTTGAACGAGCGAACGTTCCTCAGAACAAGAGCCAAAGGGATCGTTCGTCGAGGAAGTCTATGGGTAGCCTAGGGCAAACCAGGATGCGGTAATGACGGCGGCACTTGTCATTTTGAACAGCCCCTTGAATATACTTTGACAGTGTCGTTACGAGTCGTAACCTGACTTTGCGTTACACAGTGGAGAATTGTGGCATAAACAGTGGGATCGTCTCTTCCGCCCTTCTCTCAGTCTGGAGAATAGGACTGAGAGCGGCAAGCGGGTCAAAAGAGAAATGCCGTATACAGTTAGAGCCAAAAGTCCTGCTGTCGAAGGCTCAAACGATTCGCGCCCGCTAGACTTCCGGTATGTGCTGCTTACATCCTCTCGCCCGGGCGGGTTGTTTGGAAGCGGCCTGCGCGACTGCGGTCGTGCAGACTCGGCTTGAGACACCGAGAATAAGAGACTTAACATATCTGATAAATCAGTAAATATAAAGATTACCCTGAACGGTGGATCACTTGGCTCGTGGGTCGATGAAGAACGCAGCTAATTGCGCGTCAACTTGTGAACTGCAGGACACATGAACATCGACATTTTGAACGCACATTGCGGTCCACGGATACAATTCCCGGACCACGCCTGGCTGAGGGTCGTTTACGTACAACCAACTGCTTACGTACCCACGGAAATTGAATTTAATCTTGAACGCTAAATTCTGTGGGACTGCGTACAGCGAATGATGGACGTTCGTCGGTCAAAGATGAATCGAACGCAAAATCAGAGAGATGTGATCGAAAACGCACGCGTACTTTGTGTGAAGGCGACATTATTAGAGGTCATACCCTTGTTCGCAAAAGTCACGATGGTGTCAGGGGATGTAATTTTACCCTTCTCTCGTGCTTGTCGACGAAGGCGGTTTCCTCGAACGTGCCCTTCTCTGTGCGCACGTACTTTGTGTGAAGGCGACATAATTCGTGGTCATACCCTTGTTCGCAAAAGTCACGATGGTGTTAGGGGATGTAATTTTACCCTTCTCTCGTGCTTGTCGACGAAGGCGGTTTCCACGATCGTGCCCTTCTCTGTGCGGCGATCTATCGATCAACGGTGGAAAAGGTGGTTTCGTTTCGAATACCCGAGACAAATTTTGTACCCTTGTCGCAAGTACGACGGTGTTAGGGGATGTAATTTTACCCTTCTCTCGTGCTTGTCGACGAAGGCGGCTTGCTTCGATCCGTGCCCTTCTCTGTGCACGCATACTTTGTGTGAAGGCGACATTTTCGTGGTCATACCCTTGTTCGCAAAAGTCACGATGGTGTTAGGGGATGTAATTTTACCCTTCTCTCGTGCTTGTCGACGAAGGCGGTTTCCTCGATCCGTGCCCTTCTCTGTGTGCGCGTACTTTGTGTGAAGGAGACTTTATCGAAGTTTTGTACCCTTGTTCGCAAAAGTCACGATGGTGTTAGGGGATGTAATTTTACCCTTCTCTCGTGCTTGTCGACGAAGGGGCTCTTGTCTCGTTCGAACGCTATCAATTTTTTTTCACCGAATTTCTCTGAATATTTATCATCAGAGGACCGACGTCGTTTGAAATGACTACCTTCTACCGCACAATGTTGGGAGAAGCCTTTCTTTGAATAGCAAGCGACATGCCCGATCGAACAGATGAATCGCGAGCTGTCCGTCTAGTCCATGAGATTGTTGGACGGTCGGTACTTTCTCGTGATATTGAACAGTGGTGGGCATAATGTTTGTTGAAAGGTTTTTTTTTGTTCCCAATTTGCGTGCGCGTAGAAATTTTTTTTACGTCTTTGAATTGACGACCTCAGAACAGGCGGGATCACCCGCTAAATTTAAGCATATTAATAAGCGGAGGAAAAGAAACTAACAAGGATTTCCTTAGTAGCGGCGAGCGAACAGGAATTAGCCCAGCACTGAATCCCGCGGTTCTGCCGCAGGGAAATGTAGTGTTCAGGAGGGTTCGATTATCCCGAGACATCGAACTGCGTCCAAGTCCATCTTGAATGGGGCCACTTACCCACAGAGGGTGCCAGGCCCGTAGGACCGGGACGTGTTTCGGGAGAACCTCTCCTTAGAGTCGAGTTGCTTGAGAGTGCAGCTCTAAGTGGGTGGTAAACTCCATCTAAGGCTAAATATAACCACGAGACCGATAGCGAACAAGTACCGTGAGGGAAAGTTGAAAAGAACTTTGAAGAGAGAGTTCAAGAGTACGTGAAACCGTTCAGGGGTAAACCTGAGAAACCCGAAAGTTCGAATGGGGAGATTCATCGTCAGCGGGCTGGCTTAGCTGTGGTGGGCGATGTCTGGGACTTCGGTCCTGAGGCACGTCGCCGCTGTTTATGTCCGGTTTCGTAGATGTGCACTTCTCCCCTAGTAGGACGTTGCGACTCGCTGGGTGTCGGATTACGGCCCGGGTGGTTGACCGTCGCGTCGCTTCGGCGTTCGCGACGGACCTCCGGTGTGTCTCTCCTGTCCGACTGCCCGGCGGTATTTTGAGATAGTATTCGGCCGCAATTTTTTTAAATTGCGTCATTGGTTCGTGGCAAGCGCGGCCAGTGTCCCGTTGGTTCGGACTTTGTGCCGTCCTCGGGCCTGGCCAGCTGTTGGCTCACGTTCATCCTCTGACCGGCCGCTTTACTTGTTTGCGACGCTATTGCTTTGGGTACTCTCAGGACCCGTCTTGAAACACGGACCAAGGAGTCTAACATGTGCGCGAGTCATTGGGATAATAAAACCTAAAGGCGAAATGAAAGTGAATGTTGACCTTGCGTCGACAGAGGGAGGATGGACTCCGAATAGAAGTCTCGAACTCCCGGGGCGTCTCGTTCTCATTGCGAGAAGAGGCGCACCTAGAGCGTACACGTTGGGACCCGAAAGATGGTGAACTATGCCTGGTCAGGACGAAGTCAGGGGAAACCCTGATGGAGGTCCGTAGCGATTCTGACGTGCAAATCGATCGTCGGAACTGGGTATAGGGGCGAAAGACTAATCGAACCATCTAGTAGCTGGTTCCCTCCGAAGTTTCCCTCAGGATAGCTAGCCCTCTGTCCGTTGAATACACCAGTCTCATCTGGTCAAGCGAATGATTAGAGGCCTTGGGGCCGAAACGACCTCAACCTATTCTCAAACTTAAAATGGGTGAGACCTCTGGCTTGTTTGAATGGTGAAGCCACGAGAATTTGGATGAGAGGGCTTAGTGGGCCATTTTTGGTAAGCAGAACTGGCGCTGTGGGATGAACCAAACGCCGAGTTAAGGCGCCTAAGTCGACGCTTATGGGATACCATGAAAGGCGTTGGTTGCTTAAGACAGCAGGACGGTGGCCATGGAAGTCGGAATCCGCTAAGGAGTGTGTAACAACTCACCTGCCGAAGCAACTAGCCCTGAAAATGGATGGCGCTGAAGCGTCGCGCCTATACTCGGCCGTCAACCGGCAAGAGAGGGTGGTCGCTGCAATTTTTTGTGGCTCCGCTCATGAAGCCTTGACGAGTAGGAGGGTCGCGGCGGTGTGCGCAGAAGGGTCTGGGCGTGAGCCTGCCTGGAGCCGCCGTCGGTGCAGATCTTGGTAGTAGTAGCAAATACTCCAGCGAGATCCTGGAGGACTGACGTGGAGAAGGGTTTCGTGTGAACAGCCGTTGCACACGAGTCAGTCGATCCTAAGCCCTAGGAGAAATCCTATGTTGATGACGGTGTGCTAAAGCGCAACAAACTTTTTTGAGCTAAACAACTGATATGATGACGATACACTAGGAGTATCAGTTGTAACAGGTTGACACGATGACTATATGGAGTGTCTTCCTATTGAAAGTTTTTTCTGTTTTTTTCTTGCTGTCGCCGTACAGCAGGAAAAGGTTGACATGATGACTAAAGAGAGTGTCTTCCTAAAATGCATAAAATGCAAATACAAACAAGAGGTGTCAGAAAAAATTTCTGCTGTCTTTAAACAGCAGAAATATATATAAAAAGGTTGACATGATGACGAAACAGAGAGTGTCTTCCTTCAATGAAAAATCGTAACAAGGCAAATTATATATATTATATATTTCTGTTGTCAAATA
>JAWWQZ010000345.1:22500-47500 GCA_033815515.1 Cryptocheilus praepositus
AAGGGACACGACGCCGTGTATCAGGGTATAGCGGCCGCCGCGCTGCGTAGTAACAGATTAAAAAATTAATAACTTTTTATCTGTTGGAGCTAAAATTCACATAAAAATATAAGAAAAATTGTACATCCTTTAGCTGTTTAGTGAATGCTAAGCGGTTATTATAAAATGAACCGTTCGGTAGATATTATAAAAAAACTTTCCCTGTTAATAATTTTTTTTTTTTTTTTCTGTTGCGACAATATACTTTATACACATCGATTTGTTCGTCTTAAAAAGCCCTACAAGAGGCTATTATTTCATAATTTTCCGACAACCGGATCAAAAGTTATTAAAAAAAAAAAGAGTATTACTACTTTCTTCACCTTATATGTTTAATAACTTTTTATCTAGTGAACCTAAATTCACTTCAAGATACTCAAAAAATTGTATATCCTTTAGCTAACTGGTGATTGCTTTCGAATTAATATATATTGAACCGTTCATTTGTTATTGTCAAAAAACTTTCCCTATTAATAACTGCCCTTCCTATTGTCCGATCTTTTTGTTCTTTTTGCACAGAGTGTATATCATATAAATAAACAAGCTCCTATAATTTCAAAGCGATAGAATGTCTCCTTCAATTTTCTTAATTTTATAAGCCTTACGCGAGAGCTAACTTCTATGCGCTGGCTCGCGGACGCCGTGTATCAGGGTATAGCGGCCGCCGCGCTGCGTAGTAACAGATTAAAAAATTAATAACTTTTTATCTGTTGGAGCTAAAATTCACATAAAAATATAAGAAAAATTGTACATCCTTTAGCTGTTTAGTGAATGCTAAGCGGTTATTATAAAATGAACCGTTCGGTAGATATTATAAAAAAACTTTCCCTGTTAATAATTTTTTTTTTTTCTGTTGCGACAATATACTTTATACACATCGATTTGTTCGTCTTAAAAAGCCCTACAAGAGGCTATTATTTCATAATTTTCCGACAACCGGATCAAAAGTTATTAAAAAAAAAAAGAGTATTACTACTTTCTTCACCTTATATGTTTAATAACTTTTTATCTAGTGAACCTAAAATTCACTTCAAGATACTCAAAAAATTGTATATCCTTTAGCTAACTGGTGATTGCTTTCGAATTAATATATATTGAACCGTTCATTTGTTATTGTCAAAAAACTTTCCCTATTAATAACTGCCCTTCCTATTGTCCGATCTTTTTGTTCTTTTTGCACAGAGTGTATATCATATAAATAAACAAGCTCCTATAATTTCAAAGCGATAGAATGTCTCCTTCAATTTTCTTAATTTTATAAGCCTTACGCGAGAGCTAACTTCTATGCGCTGGCTCGCGGACGCCGTGTATCAGGGTATAGCGGCCGCCGCGCTGCGTAGTAACAGATTAAAAAATTAATAACTTTTTATCTGTTGGAGCTAAAATTCACATAAAAATATAAGAAAAATTGTACATCCTTTAGCTGTTTAGTGAATGCTAAGCGGTTATTATAAAATGAACCGTTCGGTAGATATTATAAAAAAACTTTCCCTGTTAATAATTTTTTTTTTTCTGTTGCGACAATATACTTTATACACATCGATTTGTTCGTCTTAAAAAGCCCTACAAGAGGCTATTATTTCATAATTTTCCGACAACCGGATCAAAAGTTATTAAAAAAAAAAAGAGTATTACTACTTTCTTCACCTTATATGTTTAATAACTTTTTATCTAGTGAACCTAAAATTCACTTCAAGATACTCAAAAAATTGTATATCCTTTAGCTAACTGGTGATTGCTTTCGAATTAATATATATTGAACCGTTCATTTGTTATTGTCAAAAAACTTTCCCTATTAATAACTGCCCTTCCTATTGTCCGATCTTTTTGTTCTTTTTGCACAGAGTGTATATCATATAAATAAACAAGCTCCTATAATTTCAAAGCGATAGAATGTCTCCTTCAATTTTCTTAATTTTATAAGCCTTACGCGAGAGCTAACTTCTATGCGCTGGCTCGCGGACGCCGTGTATCAGGGTATAGCGGCCGCCGCGCTGCGTAGTAACAGATTAAAAAATTAATAACTTTTTATCTGTTGGAGCTAAAATTCACATAAAAATATAAGAAAAATTGTACATCCTTTAGCTGTTTAGTGAATGCTAAGCGGTTATTATAAAATGAACCGTTCGGTAGATATTATAAAAAAACTTTCCCTGTTAATAATTTTTTTTTTTTTTTTCTGTTGCGACAATATACTTTATACACATCGATTTGTTCGTCTTAAAAAGCCCTACAAGAGGCTATTATTTCATAATTTTCCGACAACCGGATCAAAAGTTATTAAAAAAAAAAAAGAGTATTACTACTTTCTTCACCTTATATGTTTAATAACTTTTTATCTAGTGAACCTAAAATTCACTTCAAGATACTCAAAAAATTGTATATCCTTTAGCTAACTGGTGATTGCTTTCGAATTAATATATATTGAACCGTTCATTTGTTATTGTCAAAAAACTTTCCCTATTAATAACTGCCCTTCCTATTGTCCGATCTTTTTGTTCTTTTTGCACAGAGTGTATATCATATAAATAAACAAGCTCCTATAATTTCAAAGCGATAGAATGTCTCCTTCAATTTTCTTAATTTTATAAGCCTTACGCGAGAGCTAACTTCTATGCGCTGGCTCGCGGACGCCGTGTATCAGGGTATAGCGGCCGCCGCGCTGCGTAGTAACAGATTAAAAAATTAATAACTTTTTATCTGTTGGAGCTAAAATTCACATAAAAATATAAGAAAAATTGTACATCCTTTAGCTGTTTAGTGAATGCTAAGCGGTTATTATAAAATGAACCGTTCGGTAGATATTATAAAAAAACTTTCCCTGTTAATAATTTTTTTTTTTCTGTTGCGACAATATACTTTATACACATCGATTTGTTCGTCTTAAAAAGCCCTACAAGAGGCTATTATTTCATAATTTTCCGACAACCGGATCAAAAGTTATTAAAAAAAAAAAGAGTATTACTACTTTCTTCACCTTATATGTTTAATAACTTTTTATCTAGTGAACCTAAAATTCACTTCAAGATACTCAAAAAATTGTATATCCTTTAGCTAACTGGTGATTGCTTTCGAATTAATATATATTGAACCGTTCATTTGTTATTGTCAAAAAACTTTCCCTATTAATAACTGCCCTTCCTATTGTCCGATCTTTTTGTTCTTTTTGCACAGAGTGTATATCATATAAATAAACAAGCTCCTATAATTTCAAAGCGATAGAATGTCTCCTTCAATTTTCTTAATTTTATAAGCCTTACGCGAGAGCTAACTTCTATGCGCTGGCTCGCGGACGCCGTGTATCAGGGTATAGCGGCCGCCGCGCTGCGTAGTAACAGATTAAAAAATTAATAACTTTTTATCTGTTGGAGCTAAAATTCACATAAAAATATAAGAAAAATTGTACATCCTTTAGCTGTTTAGTGAATGCTAAGCGGTTATTATAAAATGAACCGTTCGGTAGATATTATAAAAAAACTTTCCCTGTTAATAATTTTTTTTTTTTCTGTTGCGACAATATACTTTATACACATCGATTTGTTCGTCTTAAAAAGCCCTACAAGAGGCTATTATTTCATAATTTTCCGACAACCGGATCAAAAGTTATTAAAAAAAAAAAGAGTATTACTACTTTCTTCACCTTATATGTTTAATAACTTTTTATCTAGTGAACCTAAAATTCACTTCAAGATACTCAAAAAATTGTATATCCTTTAGCTAACTGGTGATTGCTTTCGAATTAATATATATTGAACCGTTCATTTGTTATTGTCAAAAAACTTTCCCTATTAATAACTGCCCTTCCTATTGTCCGATCTTTTTGTTCTTTTTGCACAGAGTGTATATCATATAAATAAACAAGCTCCTATAATTTCAAAGCGATAGAATGTCTCCTTCAATTTTCTTAATTTTATAAGCCTTACGCGAGAGCTAACTTCTATGCGCTGGCTCGCGGACGCCGTGTATCAGGGTATAGCGGCCGCCGCGCTGCGTAGTAACAGATTAAAAAATTAATAACTTTTTATCTGTTGGAGCTAAAATTCACATAAAAATATAAGAAAAATTGTACATCCTTTAGCTGTTTAGTGAATGCTAAGCGGTTATTATAAAATGAACCGTTCGGTAGATATTATAAAAAAACTTTCCCTGTTAATAATTTTTTTTTTTTCTGTTGCGACAATATACTTTATACACATCGATTTGTTCGTCTTAAAAAGCCCTACAAGAGGCTATTATTTCATAATTTTCCGACAACCGGATCAAAAGTTATTAAAAAAAAAAAGAGTATTACTACTTTCTTCACCTTATATGTTTAATAACTTTTTATCTAGTGAACCTAAAATTCACTTCAAGATACTCAAAAAATTGTATATCCTTTAGCTAACTGGTGATTGCTTTCGAATTAATATATATTGAACCGTTCATTTGTTATTGTCAAAAAACTTTCCCTATTAATAACTGCCCTTCCTATTGTCCGATCTTTTTGTTCTTTTTGCACAGAGTGTATATCATATAAATAAACAAGCTCCTATAATTTCAAAGCGATAGAATGTCTCCTTCAATTTTCTTAATTTTATAAGCCTTACGCGAGAGCTAACTTCTATGCGCTGGCTCGCGGACGCCGTGTATCAGGGTATAGCGGCCGCCGCGCTGCGTAGTAACAGATTAAAAAATTAATAACTTTTTATCTGTTGGAGCTAAAATTCACATAAAAATATAAGAAAAATTGTACATCCTTTAGCTGTTTAGTGAATGCTAAGCGGTTATTATAAAATGAACCGTTCGGTAGATATTATAAAAAAACTTTCCCTGTTAATAATTTTTTTTTTTTCTGTTGCGACAATATACTTTATACACATCGATTTGTTCGTCTTAAAAAGCCCTACAAGAGGCTATTATTTCATAATTTTCCGACAACCGGATCAAAAGTTATTAAAAAAAAAAAAGAGTATTACTACTTTCTTCACCTTATATGTTTAATAACTTTTTATCTAGTGAACCTAAAATTCACTTCAAGATACTCAAAAAATTGTATATCCTTTAGCTAACTGGTGATTGCTTTCGAATTAATATATATTGAACCGTTCATTTGTTATTGTCAAAAAACTTTCCCTATTAATAACTGCCCTTCCTATTGTCCGATCTTTTTGTTCTTTTTGCACAGAGTGTATATCATATAAATAAACAAGCTCCTATAATTTCAAAGCGATAGAATGTCTCCTTCAATTTTCTTAATTTTATAAGCCTTACGCGAGAGCTAACTTCTATGCGCTGGCTCGCGGACGCCGTGTATCAGGGTATAGCGGCCGCCGCGCTGCGTAGTAACAGATTAAAAAATTAATAACTTTTATCTGTTGGAGCTAAAATTCACATAAAAATATAAGAAAAATTGTACATCCTTTAGCTGTTTAGTGAATGCTAAGCGGTTATTATAAAATGAACCGTTCGGTAGATATTATAAAAAAACTTTCCCTGTTAATAATTTTTTTTTTTTCTGTTGCGACAATATACTTTATACACATCGATTTGTTCGTCTTAAAAAGCCCTACAAGAGGCTATTATTTCATAATTTTCCGACAACCGGATCAAAAGTTATTAAAAAAAAAAAAAAGAGTATTACTACTTTCTTCACCTTATATGTTTAATAACTTTTTATCTAGTGAACCTAAAATTCACTTCAAGATACTCAAAAAATTGTATATCCTTTAGCTAACTGGTGATTGCTTTCGAATTAATATATATTGAACCGTTCATTTGTTATTGTCAAAAAACTTTCCCTATTAATAACTGCCCTTCCTATTGTCCGATCTTTTTGTTCTTTTTGCACAGAGTGTATATCATATAAATAAACAAGCTCCTATAATTTCAAAGCGATAGAATGTCTCCTTCAATTTTCTTAATTTTATAAGCCTTACGCGAGAGCTAACTTCTATGCGCTGGCTCGCGGACGCCGTGTATCAGGGTATAGCGGCCGCCGCGCTGCGTAGTAACAGATTAAAAAATTAATAACTTTTTATCTGTTGGAGCTAAAATTCACATAAAAATATAAGAAAAATTGTACATCCTTTAGCTGTTTAGTGAATGCTAAGCGGTTATTATAAAATGAACCGTTCGGTAGATATTATAAAAAAACTTTCCCTGTTAATAATTTTTTTTTTTTTTTTCTGTTGCGACAATATACTTTATACACATCGATTTGTTCGTCTTAAAAAGCCCTACAAGAGGCTATTATTTCATAATTTTCCGACAACCGGATCAAAAGTTATTAAAAAAAAAAAGAGTATTACTACTTTCTTCACCTTATATGTTTAATAACTTTTTATCTAGTGAACCTAAAATTCACTTCAAGATACTCAAAAAATTGTATATCCTTTAGCTAACTGGTGATTGCTTTCGAATTAATATATATTGAACCGTTCATTTGTTATTGTCAAATAACTTTCCCTATTAATAACTGCCCTTCCTATTGTCCGATCTTTTTGTTCTTTTTGCACAGAGTGTATATCATATAAATAAACAAGCTCCTATAATTTCAAAGCGATAGAATGTCTCCTTCAATTTTCTTAATTTTATAAGCCTTACGCGAGAGCTAACTTCTATGCGCTGGCTCGCGGACGCCGTGTATCAGGGTATAGCGGCCGCCGCGCTGCGTAGTAACAGATTAAAAAATTAATAACTTTTTATCTGTTGGAGCTAAAATTCACATAAAAATATAAGAAAAATTGTACATCCTTTAGCTGTTTAGTGAATGCTAAGCGGTTATTATAAAATGAACCGTTCGGTAGATATTATAAAAAAACTTTCCCTGTTAATAATTTTTTTTTTTTTCTGTTGCGACAATATACTTTATACACATCGATTTGTTCGTCTTAAAAAGCCCTACAAGAGGCTATTATTTCATAATTTTCCGACAACCGGATCAAAAGTTATTAAAAAAAAAAAGAGTATTACTACTTTCTTCACCTTATATGTTTAATAACTTTTTATCTAGTGAACCTAAAATTCACTTCAAGATACTCAAAAAATTGTATATCCTTTAGCTAACTGGTGATTGCTTTCGAATTAATATATATTGAACCGTTCATTTGTTATTGTCAAAAAACTTTCCCTATTAATAACTGCCCTTCCTATTGTCCGATCTTTTTGTTCTTTTTGCACAGAGTGTATATCATATAAATAAACAAGCTCCTATAATTTCAAAGCGATAGAATGTCTCCTTCAATTTTCTTAATTTTATAAGCCTTACGCGAGAGCTAACTTCTATGCGCTGGCTCGCGGACGCCGTGTATCAGGGTATAGCGGCCGCCGCGCTGCGTAGTAACAGATTAAAAAATTAATAACTTTTTATCTGTTGGAGCTAAAATTCACATAAAAATATAAGAAAAATTGTACATCCTTTAGCTGTTTAGTGAATGCTAAGCGGTTATTATAAAATGAACCGTTCGGTAGATATTATAAAAAAACTTTCCCTGTTAATAATTTTTTTTTTTTTTCTGTTGCGACAATATACTTTATACACATCGATTTGTTCGTCTTAAAAAGCCCTACAAGAGGCTATTATTTCATAATTTTCCGACAACCGGATCAAAAGTTATTAAAAAAAAAAAAGAGTATTACTACTTTCTTCACCTTATATGTTTAATAACTTTTTATCTAGTGAACCTAAAATTCACTTCAAGATACTCAAAAAATTGTATATCCTTTAGCTAACTGGTGATTGCTTTCGAATTAATATATATTGAACCGTTCATTTGTTATTGTCAAAAAACTTTCCCTATTAATAACTGCCCTTCCTATTGTCCGATCTTTTTGTTCTTTTTGCACAGAGTGTATATCATATAAATAAACAAGCTCCTATAATTTCAAAGCGATAGAATGTCTCCTTCAATTTTCTTAATTTTATAAGCCTTACGCGAGAGCTAACTTCTATGCGCTGGCTCGCGGACGCCGTGTATCAGGGTATAGCGGCCGCCGCGCTGCGTAGTAACAGATTAAAAAATTAATAACTTTTTATCTGTTGGAGCTAAAATTCACATAAAAATATAAGAAAAATTGTACATCCTTTAGCTGTTTAGTGAATGCTAAGCGGTTATTATAAAATGAACCGTTCGGTAGATATTATAAAAAAACTTTCCCTGTTAATAATTTTTTTTTTTTTTTCTGTTGCGACAATATACTTTATACACATCGATTTGTTCGTCTTAAAAAGCCCTACAAGAGGCTATTATTTCATAATTTTCCGACAACCGGATCAAAAGTTATTAAAAAAAAAAAAGAGTATTACTACTTTCTTCACCTTATATGTTTAATAACTTTTTATCTAGTGAACCTAAAATTCACTTCAAGATACTCAAAAAATTGTATATCCTTTAGCTAACTGGTGATTGCTTTCGAATTAATATATATTGAACCGTTCATTTGTTATTGTCAAAAAACTTTCCCTATTAATAACTGCCCTTCCTATTGTCCGATCTTTTTGTTCTTTTTGCACAGAGTGTATATCATATAAATAAACAAGCTCCTATAATTTCAAAGCGATAGAATGTCTCCTTCAATTTTCTTAATTTTATAAGCCTTACGCGAGAGCTAACTTCTATGCGCTGGCTCGCGGACGCCGTGTATCAGGGTATAGCGGCCGCCGCGCTGCGTAGTAACAGATTAAAAAATTAATAACTTTTTATCTGTTGGAGCTAAAATTCACATAAAAATATAAGAAAAATTGTACATCCTTTAGCTGTTTAGTGAATGCTAAGCGGTTATTATAAAATGAACCGTTCGGTAGATATTATAAAAAAACTTTCCCTGTTAATAATTTTTTTTTTTTCTGTTGCGACAATATACTTTATACACATCGATTTGTTCGTCTTAAAAAGCCCTACAAGAGGCTATTATTTCATAATTTTCCGACAACCGGATCAAAAGTTATTAAAAAAAAAAAAGAGTATTACTACTTTCTTCACCTTATATGTTTAATAACTTTTTATCTAGTGAACCTAAAATTCACTTCAAGATACTCAAAAAATTGTATATCCTTTAGCTAACTGGTGATTGCTTTCGAATTAATATATATTGAACCGTTCATTTGTTATTGTCAAAAAACTTTCCCTATTAATAACTGCCCTTCCTATTGTCCGATCTTTTTGTTCTTTTTGCACAGAGTGTATATCATATAAATAAACAAGCTCCTATAATTTCAAAGCGATAGAATGTCTCCTTCAATTTTCTTAATTTTATAAGCCTTACGCGAGAGCTAACTTCTATGCGCTGGCTCGCGGACGCCGTGTATCAGGGTATAGCGGCCGCCGCGCTGCGTAGTAACAGATTAAAAAATTAATAACTTTTTATCTGTTGGAGCTAAAATTCACATAAAAATATAAGAAAAATTGTACATCCTTTAGCTGTTTAGTGAATGCTAAGCGGTTATTATAAAATGAACCGTTCGGTAGATATTATAAAAAAACTTTCCCTGTTAATAATTTTTTTTTTTCTGTTGCGACAATATACTTTATACACATCGATTTGTTCGTCTTAAAAAGCCCTACAAGAGGCTATTATTTCATAATTTTCCGACAACCGGATCAAAAGTTATTAAAAAAAAAAAAAGAGTATTACTACTTTCTTCACCTTATATGTTTAATAACTTTTTATCTAGTGAACCTAAAATTCACTTCAAGATACTCAAAAAATTGTATATCCTTTAGCTAACTGGTGATTGCTTTCGAATTAATATATATTGAACCGTTCATTTGTTATTGTCAAAAAACTTTCCCTATTAATAACTGCCCTTCCTATTGTCCGATCTTTTTGTTCTTTTTGCACAGAGTGTATATCATATAAATAAACAAGCTCCTATAATTTCAAAGCGATAGAATGTCTCCTTCAATTTTCTTAATTTTATAAGCCTTACGCGAGAGCTAACTTCTATGCGCTGGCTCGCGGACGCCGTGTATCAGGGTATAGCGGCCGCCGCGCTGCGTAGTAACAGATTAAAAAATTAATAACTTTTTATCTGTTGGAGCTAAAATTCACATAAAAATATAAGAAAAATTGTACATCCTTTAGCTGTTTAGTGAATGCTAAGCGGTTATTATAAAATGAACCGTTCGGTAGATATTATAAAAAAACTTTCCCTGTTAATAATTTTTTTTTTTTTTTTCTGTTGCGACAATATACTTTATACACATCGATTTGTTCGTCTTAAAAAGCCCTACAAGAGGCTATTATTTCATAATTTTCCGACAACCGGATCAAAAGTTATTAAAAAAAAAAAGAGTATTACTACTTTCTTCACCTTATATGTTTAATAACTTTTTATCTAGTGAACCTAAAATTCACTTCAAGATACTCAAAAAATTGTATATCCTTTAGCTAACTGGTGATTGCTTTCGAATTAATATATATTGAACCGTTCATTTGTTATTGTCAAAAAACTTTCCCTATTAATAACTGCCCTTCCTATTGTCCGATCTTTTTGTTCTTTTTGCACAGAGTGTATATCATATAAATAAACAAGCTCCTATAATTTCAAAGCGATAGAATGTCTCCTTCAATTTTCTTAATTTTATAAGCCTTACGCGAGAGCTAACTTCTATGCGCTGGCTCGCGGACGCCGTGTATCAGGGTATAGCGGCCGCCGCGCTGCGTAGTAACAGATTAAAAAATTAATAACTTTTTATCTGTTGGAGCTAAAATTCACATAAAAATATAAGAAAAATTGTACATCCTTTAGCTGTTTAGTGAATGCTAAGCGGTTATTATAAAATGAACCGTTCGGTAGATATTATAAAAAAACTTTCCCTGTTAATAATTTTTTTTTTTTTCTGTTGCGACAATATACTTTATACACATCGATTTGTTCGTCTTAAAAAGCCCTACAAGAGGCTATTATTTCATAATTTTCCGACAACCGGATCAAAAGTTATTAAAAAAAAAAAAGAGTATTACTACTTTCTTCACCTTATATGTTTAATAACTTTTTATCTAGTGAACCTAAAATTCACTTCAAGATACTCAAAAAATTGTATATCCTTTAGCTAACTGGTGATTGCTTTCGAATTAATATATATTGAACCGTTCATTTGTTATTGTCAAAAAACTTTCCCTATTAATAACTGCCCTTCCTATTGTCCGATCTTTTTGTTCTTTTTGCACAGAGTGTATATCATATAAATAAACAAGCTCCTATAATTTCAAAGCGATAGAATGTCTCCTTCAATTTTCTTAATTTTATAAGCCTTACGCGAGAGCTAACTTCTATGCGCTGGCTCGCGGACGCCGTGTATCAGGGTATAGCGGCCGCCGCGCTGCGTAGTAACAGATTAAAAAATTAATAACTTTTTATCTGTTGGAGCTAAAATTCACATAAAAATATAAGAAAAATTGTACATCCTTTAGCTGTTTAGTGAATGCTAAGCGGTTATTATAAAATGAACCGTTCGGTAGATATTATAAAAAAACTTTCCCTGTTAATAATTTTTTTTTTTTTCTGTTGCGACAATATACTTTATACACATCGATTTGTTCGTCTTAAAAAGCCCTACAAGAGGCTATTATTTCATAATTTTCCGACAACCGGATCAAAAGTTATTAAAAAAAAAAAAGAGTATTACTACTTTCTTCACCTTATATGTTTAATAACTTTTTATCTAGTGAACCTAAAATTCACTTCAAGATACTCAAAAAATTGTATATCCTTTAGCTAACTGGTGATTGCTTTCGAATTAATATATATTGAACCGTTCATTTGTTATTGTCAAAAAACTTTCCCTATTAATAACTGCCCTTCCTATTGTCCGATCTTTTTGTTCTTTTTGCACAGAGTGTATATCATATAAATAAACAAGCTCCTATAATTTCAAAGCGATAGAATGTCTCCTTCAATTTTCTTAATTTTATAAGCCTTACGCGAGAGCTAACTTCTATGCGCTGGCTCGCGGACGCCGTGTATCAGGGTATAGCGGCCGCCGCGCTGCGTAGTAACAGATTAAAAAATTAATAACTTTTTATCTGTTGGAGCTAAAATTCACATAAAAATATAAGAAAAATTGTACATCCTTTAGCTGTTTAGTGAATGCTAAGCGGTTATTATAAAATGAACCGTTCGGTAGATATTATAAAAAAACTTTCCCTGTTAATAATTTTTTTTTTTTTCTGTTGCGACAATATACTTTATACACATCGATTTGTTCGTCTTAAAAAGCCCTACAAGAGGCTATTATTTCATAATTTTCCGACAACCGGATCAAAAGTTATTAAAAAAAAAAAGAGTATTACTACTTTCTTCACCTTATATGTTTAATAACTTTTTATCTAGTGAACCTAAAATTCACTTCAAGATACTCAAAAAATTGTATATCCTTTAGCTAACTGGTGATTGCTTTCGAATTAATATATATTGAACCGTTCATTTGTTATTGTCAAAAAACTTTCCCTATTAATAACTGCCCTTCCTATTGTCCGATCTTTTTGTTCTTTTTGCACAGAGTGTATATCATATAAATAAACAAGCTCCTATAATTTCAAAGCGATAGAATGTCTCCTTCAATTTTCTTAATTTTATAAGCCTTACGCGAGAGCTAACTTCTATGCGCTGGCTCGCGGACGCCGTGTATCAGGGTATAGCGGCCGCCGCGCTGCGTAGTAACAGATTAAAAAATTAATAACTTTTTATCTGTTGGAGCTAAAATTCACATAAAAATATAAGAAAAATTGTACATCCTTTAGCTGTTTAGTGAATGCTAAGCGGTTATTATAAAATGAACCGTTCGGTAGATATTATAAAAAAACTTTCCCTGTTAATAATTTTTTTTTTTTCTGTTGCGACAATATACTTTATACACATCGATTTGTTCGTCTTAAAAAGCCCTACAAGAGGCTATTATTTCATAATTTTCCGACAACCGGATCAAAAGTTATTAAAAAAAAAAAAGAGTATTACTACTTTCTTCACCTTATATGTTTAATAACTTTTTATCTAGTGAACCTAAAATTCACTTCAAGATACTCAAAAAATTGTATATCCTTTAGCTAACTGGTGATTGCTTTCGAATTAATATATATTGAACCGTTCATTTGTTATTGTCAAAAAACTTTCCCTATTAATAACTGCCCTTCCTATTGTCCGATCTTTTTGTTCTTTTTGCACAGAGTGTATATCATATAAATAAACAAGCTCCTATAATTTCAAAGCGATAGAATGTCTCCTTCAATTTTCTTAATTTTATAAGCCTTACGCGAGAGCTAACTTCTATGCGCTGGCTCGCGGACGCCGTGTATCAGGGTATAGCGGCCGCCGCGCTGCGTAGTAACAGATTAAAAAATTAATAACTTTTTATCTGTTGGAGCTAAAATTCACATAAAAATATAAGAAAAATTGTACATCCTTTAGCTGTTTAGTGAATGCTAAGCGGTTATTATAAAATGAACCGTTCGGTAGATATTATAAAAAAACTTTCCCTGTTAATAATTTTTTTTTCTGTTGCGACAATATACTTTATACACATCGATTTGTTCGTCTTAAAAAGCCCTACAAGAGGCTATTATTTCATAATTTTCCGACAACCGGATCAAAAGTTATTAAAAAAAAAAAGAGTATTACTACTTTCTTCACCTTATATGTTTAATAACTTTTTATCTAGTGAACCTAAAATTCACTTCAAGATACTCAAAAAATTGTATATCCTTTAGCTAACTGGTGATTGCTTTCGAATTAATATATATTGAACCGTTCATTTGTTATTGTCAAAAAACTTTCCCTATTAATAACTGCCCTTCCTATTGTCCGATCTTTTTGTTCTTTTTGCACAGAGTGTATATCATATAAATAAACAAGCTCCTATAATTTCAAAGCGATAGAATGTCTCCTTCAATTTTCTTAATTTTATAAGCCTTACGCGAGAGCTAACTTCTATGCGCTGGCTCGCGGACGCCGTGTATCAGGGTATAGCGGCCGCCGCGCTGCGTAGTAACAGATTAAAAAATTAATAACTTTTTATCTGTTGGAGCTAAAATTCACATAAAAATATAAGAAAAATTGTACATCCTTTAGCTGTTTAGTGAATGCTAAGCGGTTATTATAAAATGAACCGTTCGGTAGATATTATAAAAAAACTTTCCCTGTTAATAATTTTTTTTTTTTCTGTTGCGACAATATACTTTATACACATCGATTTGTTCGTCTTAAAAAGCCCTACAAGAGGCTATTATTTCATAATTTTCCGACAACCGGATCAAAAGTTATTAAAAAAAAAAAAAAGAGTATTACTACTTTCTTCACCTTATATGTTTAATAACTTTTTATCTAGTGAACCTAAAATTCACTTCAAGATACTCAAAAAATTGTATATCCTTTAGCTAACTGGTGATTGCTTTCGAATTAATATATATTGAACCGTTCATTTGTTATTGTCAAAAAACTTTCCCTATTAATAACTGCCCTTCCTATTGTCCGATCTTTTTGTTCTTTTTGCACAGAGTGTATATCATATAAATAAACAAGCTCCTATAATTTCAAAGCGATAGAATGTCTCCTTCAATTTTCTTAATTTTATAAGCCTTACGCGAGAGCTAACTTCTATGCGCTGGCTCGCGGACGCCGTGTATCAGGGTATAGCGGCCGCCGCGCTGCGTAGTAACAGATTAAAAAATTAATAACTTTTTATCTGTTGGAGCTAAAATTCACATAAAAATATAAGAAAAATTGTACATCCTTTAGCTGTTTAGTGAATGCTAAGCGGTTATTATAAAATGAACCGTTCGGTAGATATTATAAAAAAACTTTCCCTGTTAATAATTTTTTTTTTTTTTTTCTGTTGCGACAATATACTTTATACACATCGATTTGTTCGTCTTAAAAAGCCCTACAAGAGGCTATTATTTCATAATTTTCCGACAACCGGATCAAAAGTTATTAAAAAAAAAAAAGAGTATTACTACTTTCTTCACCTTATATGTTTAATAACTTTTTATCTAGTGAACCTAAAATTCACTTCAAGATACTCAAAAAATTGTATATCCTTTAGCTAACTGGTGATTGCTTTCGAATTAATATATATTGAACCGTTCATTTGTTATTGTCAAAAAACTTTCCCTATTAATAACTGCCCTTCCTATTGTCCGATCTTTTTGTTCTTTTTGCACAGAGTGTATATCATATAAATAAACAAGCTCCTATAATTTCAAAGCGATAGAATGTCTCCTTCAATTTTCTTAATTTTATAAGCCTTACGCGAGAGCTAACTTCTATGCGCTGGCTCGCGGACGCCGTGTATCAGGGTATAGCGGCCGCCGCGCTGCGTAGTAACAGATTAAAAAATTAATAACTTTTTATCTGTTGGAGCTAAAATTCACATAAAAATATAAGAAAAATTGTACATCCTTTAGCTGTTTAGTGAATGCTAAGCGGTTATTATAAAATGAACCGTTCGGTAGATATTATAAAAAAACTTTCCCTGTTAATAATTTTTTTTTTTTCTGTTGCGACAATATACTTTATACACATCGATTTGTTCGTCTTAAAAAGCCCTACAAGAGGCTATTATTTCATAATTTTCCGACAACCGGATCAAAAGTTATTAAAAAAAAAAAGAGTATTACTACTTTCTTCACCTTATATGTTTAATAACTTTTTATCTAGTGAACCTAAAATTCACTTCAAGATACTCAAAAAATTGTATATCCTTTAGCTAACTGGTGATTGCTTTCGAATTAATATATATTGAACCGTTCATTTGTTATTGTCAAAAAACTTTCCCTATTAATAACTGCCCTTCCTATTGTCCGATCTTTTTGTTCTTTTTGCACAGAGTGTATATCATATAAATAAACAAGCTCCTATAATTTCAAAGCGATAGAATGTCTCCTTCAATTTTCTTAATTTTATAAGCCTTACGCGAGAGCTAACTTCTATGCGCTGGCTCGCGGACGCCGTGTATCAGGGTATAGCGGCCGCCGCGCTGCGTAGTAACAGATTAAAAAATTAATAACTTTTTATCTGTTGGAGCTAAAATTCACATAAAAATATAAGAAAAATTGTACATCCTTTAGCTGTTTAGTGAATGCTAAGCGGTTATTATAAAATGAACCGTTCGGTAGATATTATAAAAAAACTTTCCCTGTTAATAATTTTTTTTTTTTTTTTCTGTTGCGACAATATACTTTATACACATCGATTTGTTCGTCTTAAAAAGCCCTACAAGAGGCTATTATTTCATAATTTTCCGACAACCGGATCAAAAGTTATTAAAAAAAAAAAAGAGTATTACTACTTTCTTCACCTTATATGTTTAATAACTTTTTATCTAGTGAACCTAAAATTCACTTCAAGATACTCAAAAAATTGTATATCCTTTAGCTAACTGGTGATTGCTTTCGAATTAATATATATTGAACCGTTCATTTGTTATTGTCAAAAAACTTTCCCTATTAATAACTGCCCTTCCTATTGTCCGATCTTTTTGTTCTTTTTGCACAGAGTGTATATCATATAAATAAACAAGCTCCTATAATTTCAAAGCGATAGAATGTCTCCTTCAATTTTCTTAATTTTATAAGCCTTACGCGAGAGCTAACTTCTATGCGCTGGCTCGCGGACGCCGTGTATCAGGGTATAGCGGCCGCCGCGCTGCGTAGTAACAGATTAAAAAATTAATAACTTTTTATCTGTTGGAGCTAAAATTCACATAAAAATATAAGAAAAATTGTACATCCTTTAGCTGTTTAGTGAATGCTAAGCGGTTATTATAAAATGAACCGTTCGGTAGATATTATAAAAAAACTTTCCCTGTTAATAATTTTTTTTTTTCTGTTGCGACAATATACTTTATACACATCGATTTGTTCGTCTTAAAAAGCCCTACAAGAGGCTATTATTTCATAATTTTCCGACAACCGGATCAAAAGTTATTAAAAAAAAAAAAAGAGTATTACTACTTTCTTCACCTTATATGTTTAATAACTTTTTATCTAGTGAACCTAAAATTCACTTCAAGATACTCAAAAAATTGTATATCCTTTAGCTAACTGGTGATTGCTTTCGAATTAATATATATTGAACCGTTCATTTGTTATTGTCAAAAAACTTTCCCTATTAATAACTGCCCTTCCTATTGTCCGATCTTTTTGTTCTTTTTGCACAGAGTGTATATCATATAAATAAACAAGCTCCTATAATTTCAAAGCGATAGAATGTCTCCTTCAATTTTCTTAATTTTATAAGCCTTACGCGAGAGCTAACTTCTATGCGCTGGCTCGCGGACGCCGTGTATCAGGGTATAGCGGCCGCCGCGCTGCGTAGTAACAGATTAAAAAATTAATAACTTTTTATCTGTTGGAGCTAAAATTCACATAAAAATATAAGAAAAATTGTACATCCTTTAGCTGTTTAGTGAATGCTAAGCGGTTATTATAAAATGAACCGTTCGGTAGATATTATAAAAAAACTTTCCCTGTTAATAATTTTTTTTTTTTTCTGTTGCGACAATATACTTTATACACATCGATTTGTTCGTCTTAAAAAGCCCTACAAGAGGCTATTATTTCATAATTTTCCGACAACCGGATCAAAAGTTATTAAAAAAAAAAAGAGTATTACTACTTTCTTCACCTTATATGTTTAATAACTTTTTATCTAGTGAACCTAAAATTCACTTCAAGATACTCAAAAAATTGTATATCCTTTAGCTAACTGGTGATTGCTTTCGAATTAATATATATTGAACCGTTCATTTGTTATTGTCAAAAAACTTTCCCTATTAATAACTGCCCTTCCTATTGTCCGATCTTTTTGTTCTTTTTGCACAGAGTGTATATCATATAAATAAACAAGCTCCTATAATTTCAAAGCGATAGAATGTCTCCTTCAATTTTCTTAATTTTATAAGCCTTACGCGAGAGCTAACTTCTATGCGCTGGCTCGCGGACGCCGTGTATCAGGGTATAGCGGCCGCCGCGCTGCGTAGTAACAGATTAAAAAATTAATAACTTTTTATCTGTTGGAGCTAAAATTCACATAAAAATATAAGAAAAATTGTACATCCTTTAGCTGTTTAGTGAATGCTAAGCGGTTATTATAAAATGAACCGTTCGGTAGATATTATAAAAAAACTTTCCCTGTTAATAATTTTTTTTTTTTCTGTTGCGACAATATACTTTATACACATCGATTTGTTCGTCTTAAAAAGCCCTACAAGAGGCTATTATTTCATAATTTTCCGACAACCGGATCAAAAGTTATTAAAAAAAAAAAGAGTATTACTACTTTCTTCACCTTATATGTTTAATAACTTTTTATCTAGTGAACCTAAAATTCACTTCAAGATACTCAAAAAATTGTATATCCTTTAGCTAACTGGTGATTCGAATTAATGTATATTGAACCGTTCATTTGTTATTGTCAAAAAACTTTCCCTATTAATAACTGCCCTTCCTATTGTCCGATCTTTTTGTTCTTTTTGCACAGAGTGTATATCATATAAATAAACAAGCTCCTATAATTTCAAAGCGATAGAATGTCTCCTTCAATTTTCTTAATTTTATAAGCCTTACGCGAGAGCTAACTTCTATGCGCTGGCTCGCGGACGCCGTGTATCAGGGTATAGCGGCCGCCGCGCTGCGTAGTAACAGATTAAAAAATTAATAACTTTTTATCTGTTGGAGCTAAAATTCACATAAAAATATAAGAAAAATTGTACATCCTTTAGCTGTTTAGTGAATGCTAAGCGGTTATTATAAAATGAACCGTTCGGTAGATATTATAAAAAAACTTTCCCTGTTAATAATTTTTTTTTTTCTGTTGCGACAATATACTTTATACACATCGATTTGTTCGTCTTAAAAAGCCCTACAAGAGGCTATTATTTCATAATTTTCCGACAACCGGATCAAAAGTTATTAAAAAAAAAAAAAAAAAGAGTATTACTACTTTCTTCACCTTATATGTTTAATAACTTTTTATCTAGTGAACCTAAAATTCACTTCAAGATACTCAAAAAATTGTATATCCTTTAGCTAACTGGTGATTGCTTTCGAATTAATATATATTGAACCGTTCATTTGTTATTGTCAAAAAACTTTCCCTATTAATAACTGCCCTTCCTATTGTCCGATCTTTTTGTTCTTTTTGCACAGAGTGTATATCATATAAATAAACAAGCTCCTATAATTTCAAAGCGATAGAATGTCTCCTTCAATTTTCTTAATTTTATAAGCCTTACGCGAGAGCTAACTTCTATGCGCTGGCTCGCGGACGCCGTGTATCAGGGTATAGCGGCCGCCGCGCTGCGTAGTAACAGATTAAAAAATTAATAACTTTTTATCTGTTGGAGCTAAAATTCACATAAAAATATAAGAAAAATTGTACATCCTTTAGCTGTTTAGTGAATGCTAAGCGGTTATTATAAAATGAACCGTTCGGTAGATATTATAAAAAAACTTTCCCTGTTAATAATTTTTTTTTTTTTTTTTCTGTTGCGACAATATACTTTATACACATCGATTTGTTCGTCTTAAAAAGCCCTACAAGAGGCTATTATTTCATAATTTTCCGACAACCGGATCAAAAGTTATTAAAAAAAAAAAGAGTATTACTACTTTCTTCACCTTATATGTTTAATAACTTTTTATCTAGTGAACCTAAAATTCACTTCAAGATACTCAAAAAATTGTATATCCTTTAGCTAACTGGTGATTGCTTTCGAATTAATATATATTGAACCGTTCATTTGTTATTGTCAAAAAACTTTCCCTATTAATAACTGCCCTTCCTATTGTCCGATCTTTTTGTTCTTTTTGCACAGAGTGTATATCATATAAATAAACAAGCTCCTATAATTTCAAAGCGATAGAATGTCTCCTTCAATTTTCTTAATTTTATAAGCCTTACGCGAGAGCTAACTTCTATGCGCTGGCTCGCGGACGCCGTGTATCAGGGTATAGCGGCCGCCGCGCTGCGTAGTAACAGATTAAAAAATTAATAACTTTTTATCTGTTGGAGCTAAAATTCACATAAAAATATAAGAAAAATTGTACATCCTTTAGCTGTTTAGTGAATGCTAAGCGGTTATTATAAAATGAACCGTTCGGTAGATATTATAAAAAAACTTTCCCTGTTAATAATTTTTTTTTTTTCTGTTGCGACAATATACTTTATACACATCGATTTGTTCGTCTTAAAAAGCCCTACAAGAGGCTATTATTTCATAATTTTCCGACAACCGGATCAAAAGTTATTAAAAAAAAAAAAAAGAGTATTACTACTTTCTTCACCTTATATGTTTAATAACTTTTTATCTAGTGAACCTAAAATTCACTTCAAGATACTCAAAAAATTGTATATCCTTTAGCTAACTGGTGATTGCTTTCGAATTAATATATATTGAACCGTTCATTTGTTATTGTCAAAAAACTTTCCCTATTAATAACTGCCCTTCCTATTGTCCGATCTTTTTGTTCTTTTTGCACAGAGTGTATATCATATAAATAAACAAGCTCCTATAATTTCAAAGCGATAGAATGTCTCCTTCAATTTTCTTAATTTTATAAGCCTTACGCGAGAGCTAACTTCTATGCGCTGGCTCGCGGACGCCGTGTATCAGGGTATAGCGGCCGCCGCGCTGCGTAGTAACAGATTAAAAAATTAATAACTTTTTATCTGTTGGAGCTAAAATTCACATAAAAATATAAGAAAAATTGTACATCCTTTAGCTGTTTAGTGAATGCTAAGCGGTTATTATAAAATGAACCGTTCGGTAGATATTATAAAAAAACTTTCCCTGTTAATAATTTTTTTTTTTTTTCTGTTGCGACAATATACTTTATACACATCGATTTGTTCGTCTTAAAAAGCCCTACAAGAGGCTATTATCATAATTTTCCGACAACCGGATCAAAAGTTATTAAAAAAAAAAAGAGTATTACTACTTTCTTCACCTTATATGTTTAATAACTTTTTATCTAGTGAACCTAAAATTCACTTCAAGATACTCAAAAAATTGTATATCCTTTAGCTAACTGGTGATTGCTTTCGAATTAATATATATTGAACCGTTCATTTGTTATTGTCAAAAAACTTTCCCTATTAATAACTGCCCTTCCTATTGTCCGATCTTTTTGTTCTTTTTGCACAGAGTGTATATCATATAAATAAACAAGCTCCTATAATTTCAAAGCGATAGAATGTCTCCTTCAATTTTCTTAATTTTATAAGCCTTACGCGAGAGCTAACTTCTATGCGCTGGCTCGCGGACGCCGTGTATCAGGGTATAGCGGCCGCCGCGCTGCGTAGTAACAGATTAAAAAATTAATAACTTTTTATCTGTTGGAGCTAAAATTCACATAAAAATATAAGAAAAATTGTACATCCTTTAGCTGTTTAGTGAATGCTAAGCGGTTATTATAAAATGAACCGTTCGGTAGATATTATAAAAAAACTTTCCCTGTTAATAATTTTTTTTTTTTTCTGTTGCGACAATATACTTTATACACATCGATTTGTTCGTCTTAAAAAGCCCTACAAGAGGCTATTATTTCATAATTTTCCGACAACCGGATCAAAAGTTATTAAAAAAAAAAAAAGAGTATTACTACTTTCTTCACCTTATATGTTTAATAACTTTTTATCTAGTGAACCTAAAATTCACTTCAAGATACTCAAAAAATTGTATATCCTTTAGCTAACTGGTGATTGCTTTCGAATTAATATATATTGAACCGTTCATTTGTTATTGTCAAAAAACTTTCCCTATTAATAACTGCCCTTCCTATTGTCCGATCTTTTTGTTCTTTTTGCACAGAGTGTATATCATATAAATAAACAAGCTCCTATAATTTCAAAGCGATAGAATGTCTCCTTCAATTTTCTTAATTTTATAAGCCTTACGCGAGAGCTAACTTCTATGCGCTGGCTCGCGGACGCCGTGTATCAGGGTATAGCGGCCGCCGCGCTGCGTAGTAACAGATTAAAAAATTAATAACTTTTTATCTGTTGGAGCTAAAATTCACATAAAAATATAAGAAAAATTGTACATCCTTTAGCTGTTTAGTGAATGCTAAGCGGTTATTATAAAATGAACCGTTCGGTAGATATTATAAAAAAACTTTCCCTGTTAATAATTTTTTTTTTTCTGTTGCGACAATATACTTTATACACATCGATTTGTTCGTCTTAAAAAGCCCTACAAGAGGCTATTATTTCATAATTTTCCGACAACCGGATCAAAAGTTATTAAAAAAAAAAAGAGTATTACTACTTTCTTCACCTTATATGTTTAATAACTTTTTATCTAGTGAACCTAAAATTCACTTCAAGATACTCAAAAAATTGTATATCCTTTAGCTAACTGGTGATTGCTTTCGAATTAATATATATTGAACCGTTCATTTGTTATTGTCAAAAAACTTTCCCTATTAATAACTGCCCTTCCTATTGTCCGATCTTTTTGTTCTTTTTGCACAGAGTGTATATCATATAAATAAACAAGCTCCTATAATTTCAAAGCGATAGAATGTCTCCTTCAATTTTCTTAATTTTATAAGCCTTACGCGAGAGCTAACTTCTATGCGCTGGCTCGCGGACGCCGTGTATCAGGGTATAGCGGCCGCCGCGCTGCGTAGTAACAGATTAAAAAATTAATAACTTTTTATCTGTTGGAGCTAAAATTCACATAAAAATATAAGAAAAATTGTACATCCTTTAGCTGTTTAGTGAATGCTAAGCGGTTATTATAAAATGAACCGTTCGGTAGATATTATAAAAAAACTTTCCCTGTTAATAATTTTTTTTTTTTTCTGTTGCGACAATATACTTTATACACATCGATTTGTTCGTCTTAAAAAGCCCTACAAGAGGCTATTATTTCATAATTTTCCGACAACCGGATCAAAAGTTATTAAAAAAAAAAAAAAAAAGAGTATTACTACTTTCTTCACCTTATATGTTTAATAACTTTTTATCTAGTGAACCTAAAATTCACTTCAAGATACTCAAAAAATTGTATATCCTTTAGCTAACTGGTGATTGCTTTCGAATTAATATATATTGAACCGTTCATTTGTTATTGTCAAAAAACTTTCCCTATTAATAACTGCCCTTCCTATTGTCCGATCTTTTTGTTCTTTTTGCACAGAGTGTATATCATATAAATAAACAAGCTCCTATAATTTCAAAGCGATAGAATGTCTCCTTCAATTTTCTTAATTTTATAAGCCTTACGCGAGAGCTAACTTCTATGCGCTGGCTCGCGGACGCCGTGTATCAGGGTATAGCGGCCGCCGCGCTGCGTAGTAACAGATTAAAAAATTAATAACTTTTTATCTGTTGGAGCTAAAATTCACATAAAAATATAAGAAAAATTGTACATCCTTAGCTGTTTAGTGAATGCTAAGCGGTTATTATAAAATGAACCGTTCGGTAGATATTATAAAAAAACTTTCCCTGTTAATAATTTTTTTTTTTTTTCTGTTGCGACAATATACTTTATACACATCGATTTGTTCGTCTTAAAAAGCCCTACAAGAGGCTATTATTTCATAATTTTCCGACAACCGGATCAAAAGTTATTAAAAAAAAAAAAGAGTATTACTACTTTCTTCACCTTATATGTTTAATAACTTTTTATCTAGTGAACCTAAAATTCACTTCAAGATACTCAAAAAATTGTATATCCTTTAGCTAACTGGTGATTGCTTTCGAATTAATATATATTGAACCGTTCATTTGTTATTGTCAAAAAACTTTCCCTATTAATAACTGCCGATCCAGTCATTAGATATTTTTCAAACTTTTTCGTAGAGTGTCTGCAATACAAACAAACATGCCCACAAAGTTTGAAAAAGATATAATGATTCGTTCTATTTTTATTAATGTCCGAATATTCCGTGGGACTTAGAAAAATTTCGCCGCTGCGTTCCGTGTACTGACTGACGGCCGCCGCGCGACCGGCGCGTGATTTTTCCGCCCGAATATATGTTCGCGGCACTTCGGTCGTTAATAACTTTTTTTCTAGTGTATCGATTTTTGATTTTATGGGCTCTAAAATATTCTACATTCATTGGGAAGGTACTGTGTGAATTTGAAGAAAATCGAAGCAGCCGTTTTTTTTATTTTTAATATAAACTTTTATTGTTAATAATTTCTTTTCCTATCATTAGATTTCGCCGAAACTTTTTCACAGCGTGTATTTCATTAATATAAACCGGCCCACAAAGTTTGAAACAGATTTAACGGTTAGATCTCGTTATATTAATTTTTAACCGGTCAAAACAGCCGTCCGCCGCGCGACCGGCGCCGGATTTTTCGCCCGAATTGCCGTTCGCGGCAGTTCGGTCGTTAATAACTTTTTTTCTAGCGTATGGATTTTTGATTATAAGAGCTCTAAAAAATTGTACGTTCATTAGGAACATACTGTGTTAATTTGAAGAAAATCGAAGGAGCCGTTTTTTTTTAAATTTATTAAAAACTTTCATCATTCATAAATTTTTTTTCCGACGGTAAAAATTTTTGAAATTTTTTCTGAGAGTGTATTTAATCGTTCTGAACACGTGTGCAAAATTTAAAAAAAATCGTACTGCTTGTTCAAATTTTAGTAATTTATTATTCCTAAGTTGGAGCACGACACCTAGGTAACGGGCGCGCCGATGCGCGCCGCGCCCATAAGCTAAGCCGGGGAAAACCGGGGCGCGCCGACAGCGCGGCCGCCCGATTCGGATATGTATCCACACATCATTGCTACGGTGCGGTGTCTCTGACCGAATTGCATCTTATGTAGCATGGGGAAACCTAGGTTGTACTTCGATACGTCGATTTACACTCCTGAGCATCAACTCTACGAAAGTTTTGTCGTTCTTACCGCTTCTCGGTTTGAATGCAATCTTCCGTGCGAAACATTTTTGAACGAACACGATTCGTTATATATTGAAACAGAGATGAGAAAGTGTTTTATAGAACACAAGTATGGACATTCGAGAT